>JABFEA020000017.1:12993351-13004893 GCA_019775915.2 Cyphomyrus plagiostoma | reverse complement strand
CACAGTCACACAAGCCAAGGTCATTCAGGAAGGCAGGCCAGCCCATCAGAGGGCACACAGTCACACAAGCCAAGGTCTTTCAGGAAGGCAGGCCAGTCCATCAGAGGGCACACAGTCACACAAGCCAAGGTCATTCAGAGACTCCAGTTGACCTACAGAAGGACACCCACACATACAGTAGTGGCCAAAAATGTGGAAACACTTAGCATCTTTACAGTTACGCTTAATTAATCATTACATGAGTATTGGCAGCGTTGATTATAAACAATCAAAGAATGTCACAAATATCATACATGGACGATTACATAAGTAATTCGAGCAACAGTTGAATAAAGTTCTGCAATCTCTAAAAATTGGAAGTGTTCCCACAATTTTGCCCACTAGTGTTCATGGGGAAACATGCAAACTCTGGCAACAGAGCGGAAGGTGAGATCTGGAGATGCAGACCTGCTGGTGGGAGGTTAAAGCACAGAAGCTTATTAATATGAGACATTTGGGATGTGGCTCTGATTTCTGTGCTGGATGAGAAACAGCCATTACGTTACTATTAATATTGACTTTCATAACTTGATATAGCCTACATTTTATTAAATTGAAAGCAAAACGTAGCATGCTGATTTTAGCCATACCAAATCAAATAAAGAACAAGGACTGAAATAATTTTATATTTCACATGCCATTGCATATCAGAGTCACGCGACATTACAAAGAAAGACATTACAAAGAACATTCAACGCTTGGCACAGGCAAATACAGAAAAGTAAAACACTATATTAGTATTTTGGTGGATTAGTATATGGCTAATATTAGTATGTAGGATTAGTATGTTTTAGTACGGAAATGGTATGGATTAGTATGTTTCATCATGCTTATAAACATTTACTGTTCTTCCTAAGAGGCGCTTAGGGCGCAAATACCCACCAGATAAATCAAGTGTTCGTGATAGTTATGTTATTGTGGAGTCCACCCACCCACCCATCCATACATCCATCCATCCATCCACCCACCCACCCATTTATCCATCCATCCATCCATTCCTCCATCTATCCATCTTCTATACCCACTTCTCCTATTCAGGGTCATGGGGAACAGAGCCTATCCTGAAAGCTATGTGTCCAAGGCAAGAAATTGCCCAGGATGGAGCGGCAACCGTCACATGGTACACACCATTCACCCCTAAAGGGAATTTGGCAACTCCAATAGCATGTTTTTGGACTGTGGAGGGAACCCAGACTAACCAGAGGGAAGCCCATGATGTCACGGGGAGAACATGCAAACCCCACATGGAGCCAGGGCGGAGCTTCCAAAGCCAGGCCCAGTGGTGCGAGGCAGCAGTGATCACCAGTGCTCACCAGTGTGCTTTTCTTTCTGGACAAGAAAAATTGTCTGTCAAATGCTAGATGCTCAAAAAGAAATATTGAATGACCTCTCCTCTGTAGTGGGCAGTCGCTTGGGTTTTGCGAAGGTCTGCAATTTAGTCAGTAACACCAGAAGACGGAATCACAGCAGTGTCAGGGAGCAGTGAACTAGTAGGCTCTGGATTTGAGACGATTCAGGTTGTCTGATGTCCCTGAATCCTTTGCGTGACTTCCTCTGCGGAAGCACACTGGGTCATTTGTCAGTCGGGGACTGCAGCTCAGGAGTGCTTCTGGCTGAAGTGTAGGGAGAGGCATGCAAGCTTTAAATCCATCTGGATTTCATCTCTGAACTATTTTTGTTTCTCCAGGCGGATGAAATGTGACATTACCCCTAAAGAGGGATTAAGGGCGTGAGAAACGTGTGATTTAGTGTTTGAAAAATGTAATATTAACCAAAGCTGTGATAACCCTTCGCTCCAATAGCACTGGGGATTGTGCTGGTGGGAAGCGGTTGGGGTTGGGGGGGTGAGTGTCACACGATAATGGCATTCTGGTAGCTTCCTCCAGTTTCAGGGTGCCTCTTTGAACTTTTAAAAATGACTCCCAGGACAAGAATTTCCAAGAATTGAGTTTTGTGTAAAACCTGCAGCAAGGCACACAGTTGAGTGCATCACTCTCTGGGGGGTGGGCTTGATGGACACTGAGCAAGAGAGCCAACTCCAGAGGATGGTATTTGGGCCAAGGCACTCTCTCCTGCCCCCTGGTGGCGGGACCTCACATACTAGGCTTGCAGCAAAATCACTAGACTCCAAATGCAGATCACTGAGCAGAAATACTGAACAGAGCATTAGACACAAACACAAACACACACACACACACACACACACACACACAAGCATGCACACACACACACACACAAGCATGCACGTACACGCACACACACACACACACACAAGCATGCACGTACACATACACACACACACACAATCTATGAGCAGGGATTAGCTCTCTTAACAGCACTGAGGCAATGCCAGCACGGATCAGATCATGGCTCTAGACTGCCGCATGACGTCTGTTTTTAAGAGTAAACCAATATTGATTTTGAATTCTCAATTCAAATAACTTTCGGCTTTGTATGTTGTGGAGGAAAACAAATAAATAAATGCATTTAGCTGTCGAAAAGAAGTAGATTTTCATTAACGTTTTCTTCTCTTTGTCAAATGTCCAGTCTTGCATCAGCAGAGCACGTTACACATTTTGATAAGTAAATATTGACTCACTGAACACACACATATTTGATCTCTGAAATCGAATAAAGGATGTATTTTCTGATTCTTTTTTGTCTTTCTGGAAACCTGTTACTCAGTAGTCACTCAGTAGTTACTCAGTAGTCACTCAGCAGTCACTTTTACAGGTTACATGATAAAACAAATATAGTATTTTGGATTGCAGTGTACCTTTTGCATACATGTTCATTTACTTTTTCACTTAAGGTGCCATATGCCCTTCAGCTTTAAAATGGTCTGACAGTCGATTAAATATTGTTAGAGAGTTTCACTTAATCATAAATCAGCCACTCAGTTTGACAGAGATGTGCAGTCTGACAGAGATGTGCAGCCCGACAGAGATGTGCAGGCAGAGTGACTCAGTGCACTGTCAGAAGAAAAGAGTACCAGTTTGTACCTTTGCTTGTCACTGGGGCTGTACCCTCAAGGTCTGCCAATTGCACCCTAGCTGCAGGTAAATGTACCTCATAAGATACAGAAATGGACCATGAGGACCCGGGCTTGGTGATTGAGTACCACCAGATCTACTCTCATGGCCACAAATCCTGCAGTCAGGTGGAATGTAGGCTGTTGTGCGTCTAACTGAGCTGCTGCTTCTCCTGTTTATCACTGCTGATTTCCCTGTTTATCACTGCTGATTTCCCTGTTTATCGCTGCTGATTTCCCTGTTGTATCTCCCCTACTCTGCAGCTGTGACATTAGAATTTGACCGTTTCTCGGAACACAATGAACACAATAAGAAATGAAGCGTAAAACATCATTCAGGGGTTAGAACTTGAAGGGCAGGATGGTAATGGAGACTTGAAATAGCATCTTTGAATTGCCTCTGAAGCAGATTAACACTGTGCACTCTGCTACCCTGCCTTTTGCCCTGTGCTGTCTAGGATAGGATTCCCCACCCCCAGCTGGGATAAGTGGGTTGAAGATGGATGAGACGGAACTACTGCAGTTGGCTGGTGGATCTTAGAAAAAGGGTGTTCATGGAATTTGGCCAACTATTAAATGAACTAATATCTCAAAGCCACACAGGCTGAGCTAAAATGCAAACGATCCTCTGTGGTGTAACTTTATATATGGAATAATAAACACTTTTTTTAATTTTAAGCAACAATACTGACTTCACTGTAGAATAATGAGCCAATCTTTCTACATTCATATTTTGATGAACTTTGGTATTAATATAAAATAACATAGACTTTGCAATTTCATAAATCTCAAAAGACACAGATAGAACTTTGCATGTTTTGACCCGGCCCTACACTCTCGTAAGTATGTGTCCCTGGCATGAAGCTTTTTCGCCTGTCCCTAATGTCCTTGTCCCAGCGGGCAGATCTGAAGGAAACGGGCTCCTGGCCGGATCTCTCACACTGTTCTTCCAACGTGTCCGACTCTATAGCTGTTCAACAGCAGCTCAAGACTGTTTCTCACAGAAACTGGGAAAAGAACTTAAATCATACATTGATTCCCCAGTAGGCTTGTTTAGTTGCTGTGTTTGCTATTTCAATAATTCCCAAGATGCAGTTGGGGAGGGAACGTTATAGGAGGAGTGAATACGAGTAGAGTCTCTCCAATCAGTCTCTCTAATCATTCTCTTTTTATTACTACTAGCACCAACAGATTAAACAGTATATAGGAGGGAGAGAAAACTTTGCTTGAAGGCATCAGCGTATATCTCCACATGCATAGTGAAATCTCCAAGAATGATAATATTCTCTAAGATAATAACTAAGTCAGAAAGAAGTTCCTGAATTCTGTCAGAAATAAAGTGTATGATCCCAGTGGTCTGTATACTATAAGAATATAGACGGGCAGGTCGGACTCCATGTGAATTAGCATTGCTTCAAATGTTGTAATATCTTTTATACTGTTGGGTTCAATTTTTAACAGTGAACTGCCAAGCCGCCTCCAAACCCTCGACAAAATTAAACCCATCAGATGAGGCTTCAAGATGAGGAATATGAATGATCTGTCTCAGCCAGCTCTCAGTTAATAAAAACACAGGTCTGTACCAGTGTCAAGCACCGTTCCCAGAAAAGGTCCCAATTATCAATAAAGGGAATGTTTTGAGATGCACACCAAGTCTCTAAGGGAGAGCAGCCTGCTATAGGTTACATCCCCTCTACAGAGAATTGGTAAGGGACCAGAGATGGCATTTTGTTTTAGCTTTTGCATATGTAGAAATGAAGCTCCTCTTTAATACCTGCATGATTGATCTAAAACCTATAAACTATTTGGCAAATGTCTAAAAACAGAAGCATAACAACCATTTAAAGTACACTTATTATCCTGAAACATCTTATAAACCTTCAATAGAATGAAACAGATAATGTGTCAGGTTCACTGTGAGTGTCACTAGCCGAATGTTTTATTTTGAGCTTTGAATTCTGGGATTCTGTGCTACCCTGTGAGCTACCAGACCATACCTGACCAGAGCTGCCATCAAGCTGTGTACTGTGACTCCTCTCGATAATATCCAGGGTGCCCTGTGAGATGAAATGCCTCCTTCTGGGAGCACTGGCACCTTCAACACAAACCTCAGCAACTTTTAGGTCAAGGGTGGACTATCTTATCCGCAAAGGGCCGGTGTGTGTGCAGGTTTTCACTGCAACTCCCTAATTAAATTACGAAATAGAGGACTGATTGGCTGAAGAGTCCTCACACCTGGGTTTGAACAGCTGATCTACAGGCTATCCCAAACACCTGCATACGCACCGGCTCTTTGTGGTTAAGATTGGCCACCTTTGCTTTAGGGTCTTGCCATGGAAATTCCCCTACATCACATTAGTTTTAGCAGTCGCACCCGAGTTCTCACACAAACTGCATGCAAACTCATTAGAAACAGCTTGATCTTGGAGTCTGGCCAGGTTCAGTTTAATTCTCCTAGTAGGTAGGTCTACTGGACCTAAGCTGAATCTTCAGAGCAGCAACTGCAAATCTGTGGTCAAAATTCACAACTTCATCTTATTAGTATTGGCCCTATTTAAGTGGTTATACTTAAAGTACTTCATTCTTTACATAGTGCTAGTGATGCTGTTTTAACCTGGGTTTTACACTGAACTGTACCAGCCCCGCCCCCCCGTCATCACTATGTCCCCACTGGAACATGTGATCTCATGTTGACATGCTGACATGGATGCTGGTATCTTCATCAGCAAAACCACCACCAGCTGTGTATGCGTCAGTGTAATTATGTCTCTGTGTATATATACACACATTTGCATGATTGTGCATGTCCACAGGACCTGGCAGTGTTCTCAGCTACTGCATGGTTCTTCATGGTCTGCGTGCTGTTGGAGTCATACTGCTAGACTGTTCAGGGTCTGCTGGTATCACTGGAGAACAGAAGCTTTAACCACTGAGAAGTAATGGACTCCAGGGGCCTGTATCACAAAGCCAAATTAATTGTCAGATTTAGGGTAGTCTGGGCTAAATGTAAGTGAATGAAGATAAAGGTTGGTCAGCGTGCCTGATTGGTCTGCTTGTCCTACACAGACAGGTCCTTGCAGGCCGGCAACCAGTATGGATTGCGCTATTAGATGATCTCACCGTATTATGAAAGTAGATTAGAAGAGTGGTTTCTGAGGTATGTACTTTGGGCCTTAAGACTTTGCTGACCGTTCACATGCGCATAAAGATATATAACACACTAAAGGAAAAACTATCCCAGGCAGCAAAACTGGAAAAATATGAAAAAGTATAATGGGTCCCCTTTAAATTCTTTGACCTATTGCTAATGGATGCTTGGGCTAGGCGTACATGTCTATGTACAATAAAGTCATAATCCATCATCAAAGGGTTTATGCACCTTGGAGCATGGCAACAGGCCAAAAAATGCAATCAAAACAGTCACAGCTGGACAGGTGCCAGAACTGTAGCAGCCTTTGCCAAAAATCTGTATATTAAGTGGGGTCTCACAATTCTAGGATTGAGGATTTCACTCTTGCCTCTGCGCCATGAGGGCGAAGTTTGCATTGTTTGGCCTTGTTGCATAGGTTTCCCCTGGTTTCCTTGATTCCACAGAAATGTATTTGCGCTAACTAGCATCTCTAAATTTCAGAACATTAATAATAATAATGTGAAGAAGAACTATTTGCTTATCGTTCTTTAGCATATAAGGGATTTACTTTGAGTGTATGACAAGCGAGGCCAAGCAAAACAATCAATGTATGAAATGTGCAAAAGCAAAATAATGAAGAAAACTTTGAACAGAAAATGTGTAGCAGCAGGTCAGTTACATGGGCTGGGGGGGGGGGGGGTGATACACATGATGTAATCTAACAGCATGTCATTAGATGGGCTGGGGCAGGGGGTGGACAGAATCAATGGCTGTTGATGAAGCCTACTTCCATAGGGGAATGAAGCTGTTCTTTGGGCATGTGGTTTTGATCTAGATATATCTAAACCTCTTACTAGAAGGGGGTGTTTGGAAAAGCCTATGACAGGATGGGTTGGGGCTGGTGTAGTCTTTGATGCTTGCTTTATGGTTCAGGAGAGGTGCAGGTCTTAAATCACCTTCTGGCTACTGGGGATGATGCACATTTATCCCTGGCAGTGGCAGCAGCCAACCAGATGGCGATGGAGGAGGTGAGGATGGCAGAGTAGAAGTGCAACATCAAGGTCTTTGGCAGACTGGACTTCTGCACTTGGCACAGGAAATACATCCTCCACCCCGATTATGTGAGTATGCCTGCCTTGTGACGGGCTGGTATCCCTCCCTGGGTGAGAGTGTGCCTGCCTTATGACGGGCTGGTATCCCTCCCTGGGTGTGAGTGTGCCTGCCTTGTGACGGGCTGGTATCCCTCCCTGGGTGTGAGTGTGCCTGCCTTGTGACGGGCTGGTATCCCTCCATGGGTGTCCCCTGCACTGCTTAGTTTGGGTTCCAGGCTCTCCCTACAGGGCTGGAAGAATAATTGCTTTAAATCCATTTTTAGAATTTATTTACCCAACAACAATTATAATGTTATAATAAAAATGAGGAAGAGAATATCTCCAAAAAAACAAGATGATTATTGATAGTTTGGTATGTACAGTAAATAAAATTTAATAAATGATAATTTTATCTTTACAATCATTTTGTGCATCTTTGTTATTTGGTCCCCATGGTTGTAATAATCAAATTCATGAGAGGCAAATTTCCACAAGACCATTTTCTACTCTCTCCATTATACCGACAAGAAAACACAGTGGTGATTTTCTGAGCAATTACTAGGGAACTCTCATTAACATTTGCTGTTCTTGACACATTTAAGTACAGCTATGCTGCACTAATGGGTCTCATTGTTTGGTCAGGTCTTTGATTGCTGTGCATCTCTGAGCTCCAGGCAAATGTCCCCCAACACTGAGAAACAGAAGCAGATGAAAATGACCTTTGATTTCCTTAGGACATTCTAGGAAAGTGAATGCTGCATAATAATGGCTAATTCAAAATAATTCTAACAATTTAAAGAATTGTCTTTCGAATTTTCAGAGAAAATGGCATGGCAAACTGGGAACACATCCTGTATATAATTTAGACAGCTCCTTTCCTGGGAAAAGTAAAAATAAATCCTGTTGAAGGGTACAACAACACACCCTCTGAGTAAGAGGTGGATAGTTCAGGACCAGAAAGTAAAAAACAAATCCAGGTCAAGATTCTGTTTCATCAGCAAGTTGAGTAGCTGCTCTGTGACTGTGACTCTTTATACTCAACTGGTGGGTTGAAACAAAATGTTGGCCTGGATTTTTTGCTTTCTGTATGGGAATTATCCATGTGTGTCCTGGGCTTTAGGACCGCTGAGCCTTCCAGCTAACATAGCATGTCACTGACTTTTAGTCTCTTCACAACCACGGTGTGACAGTTTATGATAAAATTAAACTTCCATGTAAAATGTGCTGGTGTGTTGTGGCGCCACGTTGAGAATTTCATGGAATGAAGGCAAAAGGAAATGAAGAAGGAACTGAGAAGGAGCAGGATGTGACAGGAATGTAACAGTAAATTAGCTTTTCCCATGTACTGACAGGGTTCTGTCTCCGTCGGACTGGGAGCCATTCAGACACAGCTTCTCCTAACAGCAACTTTCACTAAAGAACTGCGTGTAACCATGAAACAGAAGTGCACACGTGTGATGACTGGACAGCCCAGTTCTGGAAATTCATAAAGGAAGACAACTGGCAGCCCTCCAGGTCATTTTCTATTTTTGTTACAAAGTGTAAGAGCAGAGGGATGGGGCTGACAGGATAAATTTAGACCATAAAAGTTTCTTTTTAAAAAGGAAATGTGAAATAAATGCCCTGACAAGTACTTTGGTTCTACTGCTATGCCCATGGTTGCCCACAGAGGGCAGTAGTATGCTGTCAGTCTTCTCAGATACTGCTGTGCTTATGATGACCTAAAGAAGATGTCCTCTTTGTCCTCAGTTGCTGGAGTGTGTGTGGCATGGCAGGTTGAATAAAGCTGGAATCTCGATGGTTGGACATACTCTTATGTACCAAAAGTCATGGAACAACCATGTGACCAAAAGACACAAATATCAAAGGTTGCAGTATGTAATCTGAGAATATTAGAGGGACCAGAAAATAGCACTGATAATAAGCAGGACACCATATTATTCACTACAGTTCATCACTTACATCCATCCCATAATGTTCCTTCTGATACTATTGGATGAAACAGCAGGCTTGATACTCATGTTGTGACAGAACACACCAGAGCAAGAACCAAGCCATTACATACCATAGCTGTGTCAAGACTGTGCTTTTCATGCCCTCTACTGCCTCAAGGATGTAACTGATGATACTAGGCTTCAGTGTGCCTGCCATCCATCCATCTATCCATCCATCCAATACAGGGTCACCATGGTCCTGGAAGTCTAGGAGACTCGGCTGTAGACGAAGTTGACAAGGTGCTAGTCTAATGGAGGGCAAATATACAGTATTTTTGACGCTAACTGGCATAACAATACAAACACAAAATATTTGTTAAGGTGTAATTTAGAACTTGTTCCTCTGAAGAAAGATTTTTAAACATTCTGGATGTTTACCCCACACGTGTGCCCTGTGCTGCCAGAGACAGAACCCACACAGCCTTGACTATGATTGGAAGATGGATGGATATAGAGACAAAGTTTAAAGTGAGATAATTGATCACTCTGCAGTGTTTAGCTATTTTTATCACGTGACACATAATTGTAGTGAAAAAAAGATACAGGCAGCCTGCAACATCTGCATCCATGTTCTTGCTTAATTTCTGCTGAGACATTCATGCTTCAGACAGCTTGGGTAGCGTTTTTTTTGGCTTTGGAGATGGATAAAGTTTAAAGTGTGACTTGCGTGTGAATGTATGAGTTAGGTTCTTTATGAGGTAAGCTTGTTAAGGAAGGATCAGGCCACCAATAATCTCAGAAGATGAAAATGAAAGAAAGGAAAATCGCCTCCTCGAATCTTGATCACCGTACATTAGTTATTTTTCACTTGACACATAATTTTAGTGGGAAAGAAAGACTGACGCAGCCTATGACATCTGGATCTATTTTCTTACAATAATTTCTGCTAAAACATGTCAGGAAACTTGGTGATTTTTTTTCCTCATTCCAAAGGCATTCTGCTTTGGGCATGAATCACACTGGATTGTTTGTTTATTTATATGGACCATTAGGGAGACCGCCACCTTCCTTCCCGTCCACCTTCTACAGGCGTACCATCTTGATGTGTCCTGCATCACAGCCTGCTTCAGATCCCACAAAGCCGCAGACCACCGGTCTCTCCTGCTGGTCATGAAAACAGCATCGCTGGCATCCCTGCTGGATGTCTACATGCACCCAGAGGGCTACTGGCATGATCAGAAACCCACCTCACCCCACTTCCAGCCTCTTAGCCCCCACGGCCGTCTGCTGGGAGGTTCTGCCGCCTCAAAGCCAGAACAGTCAAGCTCAGAAACAGCTTTGGCCCATGGCATTTCAAGTACGGAACACTCAAGTTCCTCCCAGTGCAAGACTCGGTCTGTTAAAAGGACTAATTTTCTGTATTGCACTGGACTCGACTGGATAACATCTCATATTCAGCACATTGATACTAAAATCTATTTCATCTATGTATTTTCACATTTCCCCCATCTATCCATTTAATTTCATTGCCCATTTTCATAACATTTCCTAAGTAATCAGATGTATATATTTTTTGTCTTATATACATGTCTAGATTCTACTATATGTACTGTATGTCATAATGTGTTCTATGTTTTTATGTCTTACACATATATATTCTATTTATTACTTTTCTGAATTATGACCAATGAGGAATGATGCAGTATTTCATCTCAGCATAACATCCATGCATCACAGAAGTGAGACAATAAATATAATTAGACAAATCAGTAGTTTAATTTTCTTCTTCTTGACTTGAATAACAGCATGTTTGCCTCTGCAGGCAAAGGTGGCAGGAGAATTCTTTACGAGATAAAAATAAAGACCCTATTATTTTCCATCTAAAGTTACCACCTGTATGGAAATGGAAGAAGCCTTTTGGGTGCCTTGCTCTCTTCCCACTGTGTTCTATAAATCCAGAAATGAAATTTCGCAACCTGGGAGCGACAGCTAGTGTCATTTGCGGGGAAATACGAAGTAGAAAAAGTACCAATTAAAAAAGAAAACAGACCTGTGCCCCGTACCAGGTGAGTTAATGGAGAGTCAAAGAGTTCTTTTTTTTTAAAACCCATTTTAAATAAATAGACTTTTCTTTTTGTACAATAATAGATTAACTCTATTAATTTATTCTATTCATGCATATGCACATCAGCATGGCATGATGGTACTGTTATGTGCAATACAGTAAGAGATTTAGTAATACAATTATATGTATATTCTTGCACATTAAACATAGTGATCTATATTATTATTCTTAGCGTGTGTGTGTGTGTGTGTG
>JABFEA020000017.1:12942174-12981433 GCA_019775915.2 Cyphomyrus plagiostoma | reverse complement strand
AGGTATAACCGAAATGGACCAGGCCCTTGGGTTAACTGAAATGAGCCTGGCTCCAGGTATAACCGATATGGACCAGGCCCTTGGGGTAACTGAAATGAGCCTGGCTCCAGGTATAACCGAAATGGACCAGGCCCTTGGGTTAACTGAAATGAGCCTGGCTCCAGGTATAACCGATATGGACCAGGACCTTGGGTTAACTAAAATGAGCCTGGCTCCAGGTATAACCGAAATGGACCAGGCCCTTGGATTAACTGAAATGAGCCTGGCTCCAGGTATAACCGATATGGACCAGGACCTTGGGTTAACTGAAATGAGCCTGGCTCCAGGTATAACCGAAATGGACCAGGCCCTTGGGTTAACTGAAATGAGCCTGGCCCTCAGGCTCATCCTGCTCCATACGGCTGCAGCAGAGGCCCCAACTGGATGCTACACGGCTGCTTTCACAGAGGACGTGAACCTGTTTTTTTTTTTTTTTTTTTTTACTGTGTTCGAGCAGGAGCATGAAGACAGCCAGACAGGCAATGGCAGAGTTATACGCAGACAGGTGACATGTGCCTACGCAGGCTGGTGAGCGCGGGGGCTGATCGGACCCCTCTGCTGTCAGTCTGGAGGCTGTGGACACAGAGGAGAACATGGGGGGGGGGGAGGTTCAGGGGGGTGGACATCGGATCAGGTAAATAGCTCTGTTTCATAAGATCTGCAGTACGTGGACAGCACTTGGGATGACATGCTAAAAATACAGATGAATGCATATGAAAAATGCCTTCATGTGTCAAAACAGGCATCACATACTCCTAATCTGGGTGTTTTTCCAGTCAGGATCATCACTTTACCCAAGTTGTATACATAAACCTTTCCAGAAAATGGAAATTCAGTGACATCACATTCTCTCGCATGATTAACCATCCATTTTTGAGCGTGCCTCTTGACTTGAAGATAACATACTATTAAAACTGCAATTTAACTTACTGTTGTTGTGCCTTGAGCAGGGGTGGCAAGTCTTATCCACAAAGGGCCGGTGTGTATGCAGGTTTTTGGGATAACCTTTATGTGAGCTGTTCAGACCCAGGTGTGAGGACTCTTCATCCAATCCAACCTCCAATTAGTAATCTAATTAGGGAGTTGCAGTGAAAACCCGCATACACAATGGCCTTTACTGGATAACATTGGCCATCCCTGGCGTTGAGGATTTAGCGCGTGAATTATTCATGTTGCGTAAACAGAACCCACTATCTGGCTTGTATTTCAAAAAATGCTAATTCTGTTCCTTTCATGCCTTTTTTAGAATTTTATACAATGTTTTAAAGATTTTGGGATATACAACACTTATACAAATGAGAGATTACTTCAAGAGGATAGATTCAGTCATTGCTCTGGTTGAGTGGACCGATTGTGTTTCACAGTAATAGTCATAATATTACCTTGTACTCCTTTTCAGTGATGTTATCTGCACCCTGGGGGCTGAACCCCAATGCATTTCAGATTTCATATCCCAAACCCAAACAGCTCCCTGTGCTTTGAGTGCCACTACTTCCTCATTCCCACATATCCTGTTCAATAGCCGCAATTATATGTAGGGAAACCGATATGCCTGAAGCATCCATGGCTTGGTGCTGCCTAATCAGGCATTGTGAAACTCTGGGATCGTTATCAGTGGCCAGCTAGCAGAAAAACAAGCCTTTATGCTCTCAAATCCTTCCTCCTGATCTTCAGAAATTGTATTCAATTGTACTTTGTATTCATGGAAGAAACATCAGAGACATATGCGATATACAAACTAGAAAATTCTAGCTTGGACCTGTAGTTAAAATGTGGATATGATTTCTCAATCTCATCAATCATATTTTTGTCATCTAAATAGTTTTTAATTTTAAGTTTTATATAAATAGTTTTTCATTTTAAGTTATACACACACAGGCACACACAGGGAAGAGAGAGACTACAGGTAACAGAATAATGCAGGTTAATAAAATATTCTTTGATTAATTTGTTTACCAGGAGTATGTAATAATATGATTCTTTCATTATGTTTGAGATCTCTGGACCAGCCTGAATTTTGTAAAATGTGAACCTCGGATTCTGAGTGAAACAATTAGTTCAGTGACCCACCTTCACCTCCAGGTTAAAAAATTAAGTCTCATTTTCTATGATCATGGCTGGGTTGCTTGTACCTAAAACACAAAACAAACAGAGCATTGGAGCTACTAATATTTATTTAACATTTACTGATTGACAGACAAACGGGTGCACAGTTGTGGACACTGTACCGTTCTGTTGTGGTAAAGAGGGAGTTGAGCTAGAAGGCCAAACTTTACCAGTCTATCTACGTTCCCACCCTCACCTATGGTCATGAGCTCTGGGTAGGGACCGAAAGAACGAGATGGCAGATACAAGCGGCAGAAATGGGTTTCCTCTGCAGGGTGTCTGGGCTCAGCCTTTGAGACATGGTGAAGAGCTAAAACATTCAGAATGATCTCAAAGTAGAGCCACTGCTCTGCCACATTGACACGAGCCAGTTGAGGTGGTCCGAGCATCCAGTTAGGCTGGGGATCCCAACTGGGAGGAGGCCCCGGGGCAAACCCAGGACACACTGAAGAGATTATATCTCTCGGCTCCTCCGGGAATGCCTTGGTAACCCCCCCAAAGACCTGGAGGAGGTGGCTGGTGAGTGGCCCAATGACCTGTCACCCGATAAGCAGCAGAAAATGGATGGATGGATGGATGGATATTTATCATAGGATGCATCTACTCCAAGGTTACGCAGCCTAAAATGACAGCTCCACCTTCCCCTGGACTGCCCAGACAATGTCCAGTCAAACTCCCCTATGAAGTAAAGTAACAGGACTGCTACGGTGAATCACATCATCTGCTTCACACCGTCTGTAACTAATAAAAGTAACTATGAATCTGTTGATTCTGCTGATCTGTGTCAGTTGCCATGGTGATGACAGCCATATTTCTAATCAGGCGCATTTCCGGAGATCAGATGAGAGTGTTTTGTCAGATTTGCAGTTATCAAATTACTATGCAAATACTGTTTGTGGGGGAAAAAGAATTTCAAATGAGAACGAATAATATGGCTTACAAAGAACTACATGAATAATTTATCATAACTGGAGAAAGGTTGTAGACAGGAAGTAATGATTTATATGACTAGACTTGCTCCTGAGGCAGATTTCGCAGACTGTGGTTTATTGTGCACTTTACGATGATTTATCACTGCATCTAAACATGTATTTTCCACCCTGAGTTTCTGCACCCAGGCCTGTGCTGTAAGTGACCTCACCGCGCGTGTCCTGATCCTCGACCTGCTCATTCCTCGTCCAAGAGTGGCCCGTTGGAAGTAGACGGCTCTGGGACTCCCTCAGTGGTTTGGCAGGAAACTGGGGGGCACCACCAGTACTGGGGAGAATTAAAATGTGAAGTGGGGGGGCAAGTTTATTTATATACCACAATTCAGATGCAAGTCAATTCAAAGTGCTTTACAGAGGCATAGGGATACATCAAAATAATGTTTAAAAGACAATACAAACAAAAATCTGACAGCCAAAACAAATAGTTAATTTTAACATTTACATTTTAGTGGCAATGCATGAATAAACTCCTGTCGATTTAACTTTTGAAAAGCTGCAGCAAACAATTATTTTGATTTAAATGAGATGACCAATCAGTCGGGAGCGGGACCAAGCAGTCAGTTGTCTTGGCCTTGGCTCCTCTAGTTGCCCATTTCCTCTACAATCTGATTGGTTATCTCTGAACCAATCATTTTTCTTTCTGCCCTCAGAGCATTTTTGTGTAAGTAAAACTCCCATGAGTGCACACTCACCTCTGGGCAGGTGAATTATGTCCAGCCGGTATAGGCGGCTGTTCGGCATCCCGCTTAACGAGGCTGGTGGGGTATGAGCAGCCATCCCCAAGGCTGCATGCCATACACACGAAGACATGATGTTGAACACTCCCCCTCTACCACCAGAGAAACATTCATACTGCAAAGATCATATTGGGTGAATAACTACAAACTTAAGATACTACAAGTACGATCGTTAAAAGAATCGATTCATCTATTAGGTTGGAAATGACAGTTCAATGCATAATGTTGATTTATTTTGGGGTAATGAGTAGCTATGAGTAGCTTCTGGCCTCATAGATAACATGAGTCTTAGACAATTTCTCATTAGATGACATTGGCAACCACATCCCTCTGGAAATAAACCCCTAGGAGACAGACTACTGATGCATCCAGCATGAGTGATAAATCCAATATTGCCTGTATTATGAAACACAGTCATTACTTCTTTCTGTGGAAATATTGCTTGGAATCTGCAGAACCCTCCATGAAACAGAGGACTGCAACGATGACGATCGGCAGTGCTTCATCGTGTCAGCCAAATGCTGCCTACCCACTGGGAGAGATTTTTACCTGGAAAAGACAGGCAGAAGCCAGAGCTTCTTATCATTGCCAAACACCTGGCGGAAGTTTTCGTTGAAGCCCAGGCTAAAGCCATTTTTGTCTGCTCCATCGTGGAAGGCTGGAGCTCGGAAGGCCTCTGGAATAAGTGGACGAAAAATAAAACCAACTGCACTTGTATTGACTAACAATTGAGCAATTCATACAATTTACCCAGTACAAGGTTACAATGAGATGTGAAAAATGAATTTGCTTTCAGTACTCACTATGCAGGGTCAGGGGGGGGAGGGGGGGTCTACCCAGAGGAAACCCCAGGACAACATGGGGAGAACATTCAAACAGTTGGGGGCAACATGCAAACAATTGGGGTGGAACCTTGAACGCTCATCCCAGTAGTGTGAGGTGACCGTGCTAACCACTATGTCACCATACCACCCCAACTGTGAACAAATCAAAAACCTCAGCCAACTTCCAGTGCAAACTCAACTGCCCAGGTAGTGTTACTACATGTGTTGATTTACAACCAGTGTCCCTTTCTGTGGTACTTTTTAAATACTGGGCTTTAGTGTGTCAAAGGTACTTTTCTGTGATTCTTCAGGTTGTAGAATTTTGTGGTGAGAAAATATATATCATGATGAGATTGCCCTTGAATCATTTTCCATAGAATAGGAATTCACATTGGGGTAGTTTGGCTGTTTTCAACGATCCTAACTTGCTCTGTCTGAGATACATTTACAAGTCAGAGGAGGGTCAGAGGTCAGGGTTAGTCAGGATCCAGCACCCCAACAGCAAACAGAGTTAAAGGCTTTTGCTCAAGGGCCCAATAGTAGCATTATTTTGCCAGCCCAGGATTTGAAATGACGACCTGCCAAACCCTGACACAAAAGCTCAAGATTCTGTCAATCACACATCTGTCACCCAAAAAAGGCAGAAAATCCTGAGTTACTGAACTGTGTGTGATTGCTCTTGAGGGAAGATGTGTTTGCTCTGTTCTTGTTTGGCTCTTAACCCCAGGCAGACATAACAATTAAAGTGAAAAATCCTCACAGAACATCAGCTGGAGCCTTTTAGGAGGCCCCTACTTGGGGTAAGTCCTGGACGTACCATACCTTATAAACACAGACTTAAAAAAGCTCCGAATCCTCACATGTCTATAAATGCATAACTATTACTGCACTCTTGAAAGTGTCAGACATCGTTCAATGTTGCAGAGCTAAAAATGCAGTGAGGAGGATGTGCACTGTCAAACAAGCCCTTAGAGGTCCAGAAAACCAAGTCTTACAGCACTCGCTGCATATACAGTCAGGTCCATAAATATTGGCACATTGACACAATTCTAATCTTTTTGGCTCTGTACACCACCACAATGGATTTGAAATAAAATGAACAAGATGTGCTTTAACTGCACAATTTCAGCTTTAATTTGAGGGTATTTACATACAAATCAGGTGAACAGTGTAGGAATTACAAAAGTTTGTATAGGTGCCCCCTACTTTTTAAGGGACCAAAAGTAATGGGACAATTGGCTTCTCAGCTCTTCCAGGGCCAGGTGTGTGTTATTCCCTCATTATCTTATTTACAAGGAACAGATCAAATGTCTTGAGTTCATTTCAAGTGTGCAATTTGCATTCGGAATCTGTTGCTGTCAACTCTCAATATGAGACCTAAAGAGCTGTCACTATCAGTGAAGCAAGCTATCATTAGGCTGAAAAATAAAAAGAAACCCATCAGAGAGATAGGAAAAACACTGTGTGTGGCCAATGTAAATACCCTCAAATTAAAGCTGAAAGTGTGCAGTTAAAGCACATCTCGTTCATTTCATTTCAAATCCATTGTGGTGTGTGGTGTGGTGTATAGAGCCAAAAAGATTAGGATTGTGTCGATATCTCAATATTCATGGACTTGACTGTAACAATACCCCCATCTTCTAAAATAACTGTAAAGGTAAATCCCCAGACTTTCTACAGTATAGTCAGACCTCCTTTCAGAGTCTGTAACAAAAATCCACCCTACAGCTGTTCAGAGCAGTGTTTCTCAACCTGGTCCTCTGCCAGACAGTCCACATTTTTGCTCCCTATCGGGAGGAAGCAGAAACATGGACTGTCTGTCGAGTCCCCAAGGACCGGGTTGGGAAACATTGGTTTAGAGAGCCCTGCCACTGTACATACACATCAGAAAATGTCACTACAGACTAAGAATAGCCCTCACAAACCATTAAGATGCCAGCATAAACAGATGTTCTTTTCTATAGCCCTAATTTGTACTGTGTTCAGTAGCAATGTTTCAATACAACCCAGCACTGAATGAGGACAACAAGGCTCTCACCCTGTTCCTTCACTACTCTGTGTCCTGTTGCCCTATATTACACAAAGCCAACATTATCATCACCCAGGGATACTAATTTAACCACACAGTTCTATTTGCCCATTTTTTGTAGGTGCACATTCAGTCAGGTCAGCTTGGAGGGCATGCACTTGGGTAGCACATTGCCTCATTCACCACACAAGGAAACATCTCAGGATCCCAGTTAGCAACTCCACCCCAGGCCAACATGCAGTCCAGTCCCAACTTCCAGCAATGCCTTTCTATCTGCTGCAGCCAGGTGTTTTGTGGATGATCCCTTGGCCTGGTCCAGCTGCTGTGGGTCCAACACCAATTTTTATCTATCCAACACTGTAACCACTTAATCCCAACTGGGGTCACAGTGCCTATCCCAGGAACAAGGGGCACCAACCCTGGGCAGTCACCAAACACACTGCAGGGTACACACAGACACACACACAGCCAATTTAGACTCACCAATCAACCTGCCCTGCACACTTTGGACCATGGGAGGGATCCAGAAACCCACATGAACATCATGCAAACTCCACACATAAAGGACCTATGCCCAACCCTGGGATCAAACCCAGGATCTTCTTGCTATGAGGCAGCGCTAACCACTGCACCACCTCGCCAGAAATCACCACACACACACACACACACAGGGTGTCCATGAAGTCTTTACAATTTCAGAGATATAGAAAGAAATGTATAGAAAGACATTTTTTATAGAAAACACTAACAATACAGTTGCAAAAAACATTTGCACGTGTCATAAAAAATGTTCCTAAGTAGTCTCTTGAAAGCCTTGACAAGATATAAATGTATTAAGTTTTAAAGATTTCTGTATACATTTCAGCCTTTGCAGCAGCTGATTGGAATGATAATAGACCAAAGGAGGTACTAGGTTTAGGAGGCTTTTTTCTAAGAAGAAGACCTGTGAGCCGGATTGCTCTCGGGGAATCTCACCACATGGCCATACTTCCGTAACTGACGCTCCCTCACAATGCAGGCAATGTGCCTCTTTCGAGACTCCCTGAGCAGCCGTTCGTTCGAGACAAAGTCAAACCAGTGATACCCAAGGATTCTCCGGAAAGACACAAAGGAGTCCAGTGTTTGTCTCAGGTCACTGGACAGCATCCATGTCTCACAGATATACTGCAAATCAGGGAACACCAGGACCCTAAAGACTTGGACCTCTTGATGAGGTTGACACTATCTATTCAGACAGACACTGCTGGTGACTATACCAAAGAGGTCATTAAAGGCCTGGATCTTGGTTTTCATCCAAGATATTCGCAAGCCCAGCCACTTAGACTCCTTGCTCTGTCTTTTGAGAGCCCCGATCAGAGCCTCCATTGACTCTGCGAGGATAACAGCTTCATGTCAAGATCATTGAATCTTTCTTCACCAACAGATACCGCACAGCCTTTGGACTCCATGACCGTGCCCAGCAGCCAGACCATGCAAGCATTGAACCACCCAATTGGAGGATCAGTCTCAAGAACTGTGGACCCAGAGATGTCCAGAGTCATAGCTAGAGGATCAGCTTTAAATAGCAGCTCAAAGTACCTGGTTCAGCAGATCACAACTGCAGCATGATCCGTAAGGACCGTTCCATCACCCACACTGACTGAGACTCTCCAAGGAACAGGTGTACGTGATTCCTCTGTAAGCAGGACATGGGTCACTAGACCATAGATGGTGTGTCACTTGCTCACTGATTCCTCTAACAATCCCCTGCTTATCTGTCCTCAGAGCCCTCTCAGCTGTCCGTCTCAGTTCCTGGTACAGGCCAGAGTTACCATCAAGCCTCTCGATAATATCCAGGGTGCCCTGTGAGATGAAACATCTCCTTCAGGGGACACTGGCACCTTCAACACAAACCTCAGCAATATTCAGCATCTTGTCATGTAAATTCTCCCAAATCATATTAGTTCCAGCAGTTGCACCTGAGTCTGGAATTTCCTCACACAAACTGCATGCAAACTCATTATAAACAGCTTGATCTTGGAGTCTGGCCACGTTCAACTTAATACTCGTAGTAGGTGGTAGCCTACTGGACCTAAGCTGAATCCTCAGAGTAGCACCAATGAGTATGTGGTCAGAAATAATAAATTGGCCACTCCCGTAGACCCAGCAGTTCTGTTGGAGCCTCTAGCATCTGCCCACGAGGATGTGACTGATCTCCTTTGCTGCACCACCAGTGTTAGAGAACCAACAATGACAATGAGGCTCTAGGTGCTGGAAGCAGGATCCAGCAACCCACAGCCCCTTACCTTTTGTAAAGTCAAGAAACATAGAGCCACTTTCACCACGGTCTCCAGACCCATGGGGAGCGACACAATCCTCATAGCCAAGCCTGTCAATACCCGTGGTCACACTGAAGTCACCCATGACCAGAGGAGTGTCACCTCATGGACACCCATCAACAACCAAGCGAAGCTGCAAATAAAATGTCTCCCTCATCGAGACATCATTCACCATGGTCAGAGCAACGCCTCAGCACAACTCTAATCCCCAACAGGCCTGACACCACTGGCTCTCTGGCGGTTTCGTCTCTTGCAGGGATGAGGGTCCCGAGGGCATTCCCCTACCCCCTACCATCATGCCTGCAGCCTAACTGTGGGCGACTGCAGCAGAGCTACTCCCGCAGAGAGCATGAAAGAGTCTTATCTGCTTTGTCGGAGCTATGTGAAATGTCTTTACAGTGGCTGGAGTGCCAATCCCTGGCACCAACCTCCAAATCATTTCCCTGCAAGTTGGATGACCACTTGCAAGGTTGGATGCAGTTAAATGTCATACCCAGGACTAGCACACTTCCTGACACCATAATTAAGGCATGGTGTGAATAGGCTTATGGTCTTGCTAAGGGGGGCTCACCCAGGATGGAGTCTCTCTGCGAAATGAGTCTGGGTCAGGCTGAGGGGGCTGGGGCAGGTTCTATAGGGGGGTTCACCCTGCATGGAACAGGTTCTGGGGGGAGGGTGGGCTCACGCTCTGTGGAGCAGGTTCTATAGGGGGGTTCACCCTGCATGGAACAGGTTCTGGGCGGGGCTCACGCTGTGTGGAGCAGGTTCTATAGTGGGGTTCACTCTGCGTGGAACAGGTTCTGGGGGGCTCACCTTGTGTGGAGTAGGTTCTATAGGGGGGTTCACCCTGCATGGAACAGGTTCTGGGGGGCTCACCTTGTGTGGAGTAGGTTCTATAGGGGGGTTCACACTGCATGGAACAGGTTCTGGGGAGGGGCTCACCCTGCGGGGAGCAGGTTCTATGAATCTGCATGGGGTCTGGCTGCGGCGGCTCACCCAGTGTGGAGCGGTTTCTGCACACCAGCCAGCAGTGGTATCCAAAGAGAGAGGACAGGCTGACAGAGAACATGGAGGCAGCAAAGAACAGGAACATGATGTGGAACTTGGCCTGGGTGTCGGGTAGGCCGCTCTGTGGGAAGAGACACGCTCAGACGCGGCGTGAAGAGGAAGCAGCTGCTTCACGCTCACAGAGACACGAGGCGCCGTGGAAACAGAAACACACACGGACATGTAAGCTGTGCCTCACACTGCCTACGCAGGACAACGTCTAGCCAGGAGGAGATATTTATTAAAAAGAAGGGAACCTCCTTTGGAGATGGAAAAGTCAATGCAAAAAGTGGGGCTTGGGAATTTATCATGCTAATGCATAGCATTCATTTTAAAATCATTAGGCATGATTATTTTTGATCTGATTAACACATGCAGCATTTTGATGGGAGGATAATATGAGAAAACCTATAATATAACATTTCATCCTAGATTTAAACAGCATGAGAGTTTATGTCGTGATGTTACATAGAATCCCAGACTTCAGAGCTAAAAAAAGATATTCATTTAGCATATCACAAGTTGATGTTGCCTTTTAATTTTGTTATTTAAAATATTGCCAGATGGTGGAGTCCATAGGATAAAAATATTGCAATTTGCAGTATTTGTTTTATTTTACTGAAAGCTTATGCTTTCAAAATCTTAAGATCTTTTCATGTTATTAAGCGCAATTTCAGTGGTTGTCCGGCTTCTGTTGTTAGAGCCATTTGCCAAATAGGTTTTAGATTTTAGATCAATCATGCTGTCCAAATTAAATAGTGTGTCAATACGCCTGTTGAGTACCTACAATTATATGTACATGTGATATATGTCTTTTCAATGACTTTTTGAAAGCAATAAAATTCAGCTTGTACTTCCTTGCGAGTAGTACTTTATTGGAAATGAATAATCAATACATCACAAGTTTAGTTACACCACTAAATATTAAAATGTGGGTCATTCTCACAAACTTCAGATTTTTTTTTAAAGTTACAATGAAATGCAGTGTTTGTTTTTCGTGTAGAGTAATTGACATTACCTTCAGCTTGTAGCTATATTATATGCCGGTTTTGCTCTGGTTTGATGATTTTTTTTATCATTTCCTCCAAATAGGTAGCCAAAAATCAAAGAGCACAAAACTACATAAAAAGTTTTTAAATCTTTTGACTTTATTGCAGGTACCCCTCAGTAAAAAGATTGTAAACTGAATATTTTTGCCAAATCTCTTGCCCTGGATTTGATGAAATACATTTGTTTACTACTGAAATAAATCGCAGTTTCTCAAAACTGACTAACTACCCAAGATGCAAAATTTAAACAATAAAGTTGTATATTTTGAGTCTGTCATCAAACTAATTTTAAAAACAGAAAAAATTGATGTTACAGTAATGAGTTTGTTAGAATAACCCATATATTCCCCTTTGTGTTAATTGTTCATACATTTTGATATTCAATGTGTAAATGTGTAAATATTTATGTATATAATATTTATGTTTTAATGTTAGGTGAAATTAATTGTGATTAATCACAGAAAAGTGTGTGATTCTTTTTTAATCAAGTCACAGCCCTAGTAAAAACATTACATTAATTCAATTAGTACCTCATTTCACCTAGTTTTCATAGTCTCGTTTGTATACAAATATAAATTAACCCCTTTTTTATACGTACTTGCCAATTACAAATAAAGGAGTTTACAGGAAAAATATCTGATGATAAATTGAGAGGTAATACAGCATTTCTGCGGCCAGAGCGGAGTAATAATCAGTAGTAATAATATGCCATTTTCCATGCAGTATCTCATTAATGATCTCATTACAGATGTCCTGCTGTGATTGTTAAAATGCTGCCGTCTGCTCCCAGCTGTGACGACGCTTAAACACAGCTAAATCAGAAGTACCTGAAATCTATGCAGCAATCCTGAAAATCTTGAATGAAGAGTAGTTTTAATACTATCCCAGAATTCATGTGTGCATACATGGCTGTACTGGTCATCTATGGGTACAGCATGTCGAACGTCATGGTACATGTCACTCATGACGCACTTCAAGAATACTCTAGATTTTACTCACTTTGAAAGAGAGAAATAATCCAAAACTTACGGTCCAGAACTTGATGAAGAATCGTAAGTCGGTAGTGGCGATGAAGAGGCAGTAGAGGAGAGAATACGCCAAGAAAAGCATGAAGAACTTGTAATTGGAGAATCCCACACAGTTGTTCACCCTGGAAAAAATAAATACATGTGAGCACCCAGACCCAGTGAGTACGACAGGCAATAGCAGATATGATGCTGGACGCAGAATGGACTCTTAGGGACAAGGTGGACCTACATGATTACATTTAATTAGGTTACTTACGGAAAGTCCTTCCAGCAGGACCTATACTTCCCCGAACTTATGTTACTGCAAACCACTTGGTTCGAAGAGAAAATCCACCAAACTCTGACAAAATAATATCCCATCTGGTGGTATTTTCCTTTAACAATCTCACTGCAATGTAGTCATGCCTGACTGTTGATTAATTTTTAGGTGACTACTGCCAGATGAAGGTAATTATAGCATTCAACTGTAATGAAGACTGTGTAAATACATGACGTGGCATTTAATTTCCTACCATATCACTTTTATTTTTTTTGCTCGTAATTAAGTTATGAATAGCATTAACATGTGACCAATTTACACACGCCATAAAGTAATCCGGATAATCTGGAGGCTGAGAATGACTGGACATTATGTGTCTGTCACTTATTTGCCATGATTTTAAACCATTTGCTTCATGAAACATGAGACAATAGAAAATGTACAGTAGTAAAAACAACTGAAGAAGGAGACGTACCATGGGCAGTGGTGATCCATCTTCAAGATGCACCTGTGAAACATTAGTGGTAAGATTACAGACCCACAGTGGACCTGAAAGATCCATACGGAAGGTGGTGGTGCCGGCATAGGTCGTGCATGGAGTCGTACTTATCACAGACTGAGCAGTGGTGGCATCGATCCGGCTTCACGATCTGACAGCGGTCGCAGTAACGGACGGCTGAAGGAAGCCCCGTGTAAAGAGAGGCACACAGAAATTAATGCCAGCCAGCCCAAA
Source organism: Cyphomyrus plagiostoma (assembly GCA_019775915.2). Lineage (NCBI taxonomy): Eukaryota > Metazoa > Chordata > Actinopteri > Osteoglossiformes > Mormyridae > Cyphomyrus > Cyphomyrus plagiostoma. The sequence continues at coordinate 12,968,275 of JABFEA020000017.1, read as the reverse complement.
TCACTACTATGCTAATATGTTAATTTTACAATGGTTCATTGATTGGTTTGGTTCAGAAATTTGTACTGCAATAAAAGATAGGTATTAATAATTCTTCGATTTTTATTCTTCCGTCCTCCATAGCTGCTTATCCAGCAGAGTGTCAAAGTGAGCCTGGAGTCTATCCCAGGAAACAGAGGGTACGACACAGCGGATGGGATGCCAGTCCATCTCTGGGCAAACAATCACACACAGCAGGCAATTCAGAGAGTGTCACTGCATGTTTTTAGACTGCAGGGGGGAAAGGAAAAGTCCACAAAAGACAGGGGAGGAATCAAACCCATAACCCGAGACGTATGAGGCCACAGTTCCGAACATGGAGCCGCTACACCGATCAGTAGTTTTACTATAAATATCATCCTGTACAGGACATTCCTCTGCCTTCTGTCCTATGCAGCCCCTCATATATGTTTTCACTGGATGTGGCTGATGGATGGATGGATTACTTTCCAACTTCGACGGCCTTGGACTTCAATAATGTATACTATCCATTCAAACAAAATGTAAGAAACTCAACTGGCTACAATCATAGCAAAAAAAAGGAATAGTCTCAATATAAGAGCAGTAAAAATCTGCCTCCTACCTCCAGACGTGGTGCGCGTATAGATGGGCAAATCCTTCGAGATCCTCCTCAGTATCTCCTGCTGGGACTCTGAGCGATCTTCCCGCTCCAGCATCTCTTTGTCTGCAAGTGTCAACTGGAACTGCAGAGGACAATGGACATCATAGGATTCAACAGTAACTCCAAACAAACTCGGCCATTCGTCATTGATGCTCATTCATTCACTCACATTGACCGTTCACAAAATGCACGATATTCATTCGTGTTACACGTGACCACTCTCAAGCAGGGGCGTCAGAGGGGCACAGAGACCCTGGCAGATTCAGGGGGCTCAGCACTTTATAGATTTCAAGTTATAGGCTTGGGAAACATTATTCTACCTGCACCCCCCACCAGCAGATTTGATCACTTTTGAAAGTGGCAACCCAAGGGTTGGGTCCAAGGTGACATTTTGTCAGGAAGAGTTGAGAGTCTGGCCACGCCCCTGCTCTCAAGATGCCTGTGAGCAGCACTACAGGAAATAACTCCCCATCCCCTCAGGTCAGGATTGCTGATGAGGCTACAGCACAACCAGATGGCATTTACACACCAAGTTATTTTACAGGCTGTAACTGAAAACTGAAGGTCCGAAATTGTTAGGATGGTAGGCAACACCCTACAATGGTTTCAAAATAGAGATATTTCCATTTCTGGAATGCTACAAGTCTCTAGGAGGGTGATTTAAATGTCCTATTATGACAACGAGATCTCTTTTAACCTTAATGAATGGCCTATTATAGTTTAAATTTGGTAGTAACTATAATATAACTATTTGGATGTAATGAGGACGTGACTGGTATCACAAACACCAGAATTCAGCTGGGGACAGAATTAGTCTGTTAATCACAAGAATAATATTAATGTCATATAATAATATCACCAAAAATTACCAAGGGTTGCAGGATGTAACAAAGCAAGGGGAAGGATTCCATGTGCAGCTACATCCTACCAGATGCACTGACCGACGGCTCTGTCTCTGCCCTGTTTTCATACCCCACTTTCACCAGCTGGGCAAAGTTCATGTTACCTTCTTTACCAGCTCAGGTCTCATCCTTCCCGCTCTCCCCCCAGGGCCTGCCACTCTTGGTATCTTGGTGTCACTTTACTGTGAAGTAAGAACTTGGAAGCCCATTCCTTCAGCTCCATGCACCATAATTAATTTTTATATGGATTTTATAGACAGTTTGTTACATAAAGTTCAATGACTCATATAAAAAAATTATAGCCACTACCTGCCTATATATTTTGCAGCAGTGTCCCCATCTTCCATCCAGCTTATGTCATAAAGGGTTGTTTTTTTTCTTTATTTTAAATTTAATTCACACAATTTTTATCTTTTCAATTTCATTTCACTCAGCTGTTATCTGTCATCTCTTCAGTTTTATTCCACACAGTTACTGTCTAGTGTTTTTTGTTAGCAAGTCAGTAAAAGCCTTCTGGACAAAATGTTCGAAACAAAAACATGCAAAATTAAAACACAACAAAAATCATATGCACAAACAAGAAACCGTATTTATAGATATTTACACTACCAGATAACAGCCTAGATACAGTTTTATTGGACATGTAGCTTATGTCATCATACTCTGAGTGTACTCTGAGCTTATGTCATCATACTCTGAGTATACTCTGAGCTTATGTCATCATACTCTGAGTATACTCTGACCTTATGTCATCATAATCCCAAGAGAACTGAGACCCTTCTTGGGTCCATTTATTAGGTCATGGACCAACATAGAGGTGTATAATGCCCCCTACTGTTCTAGAGTGAGGACAGAACAAAGAAACGATTTCCACACAATAATGACAATCACAACAACCACAATAACTGCACGATTGGACGCACGTGAGAAATCAAATGACCACGAAATAACCATTAAGACGCCACAGCTCATACAACTTTTTGTCTGAAGAATGCCACACGAACATGAAGGCAAGATCATTCAGTCAGTCAGAGGCAGCATGTGGCCAAATGAAAGCCAGTGTGTCCCAGCTAAAGCCAAAACAAAGCTACGAGCCACATCTCACACACACGTGACAGACCTTTGAGTAGTATAGTACTGTCTCTCCTCCTCTCTGCCGTTTCCCCAGCAGAAATGACCGAATAAGGCTTTTCCTTCCCACCCTATCCTGAGAAGGGAGCAGACAGGTGGATAAACATGCTTTTATGGGACATCTGCCCTCTCACCCACCCCCTCCAGGAACACGACTTCTATACCCCCGCTGTGCTTGCATACAACGGCAGGGAGGTGTCCGAGTGATGAGAAAACGTGTCCTATCCTGGTACATGTATAACCATCAGCATAAAGAAGCAGGAGGGATCAGGAGGATTTGTGGACGTGCCAGACACATGATTCCCAATATAAAATACAGCCATTTTCAGCCTGACACAGGCCACCAAAATTAAATGCACAAATGTCAAGTAAACAGGAAGGTAAAGACAAAGGACAGAATGTCCAGACATCTTTGGCACACATTAATCCTCCACAGAACCCCCCTTACGCCCTTTACCTGAGGGAGTTACAGTAGGTGGCATCAGTTCAGAGACAATTTACTTAGTAGGAGTAGATGCTGTTTTTCAAAGCAGTGTACTGTTGGGAAAGCAGGATCAGTCACTCCCTGGGGTTAAGGGCCTTGATCCAGAGTCCAACTGCAAAATCATTCTGCCGGCTGAGGGATTTGAACCAGTAACTTTCTGATCGCACATTGCCCCCACTTGTATACCAACTATCCATTTAACAATACATACAAATAAAATAAAACAATCAGTAAACAAGACAACAACAAAAAACAAAAGTGAGGAACCAAATGTCATTTTTTACCAGTCATGATATCATCATTTCACTCCTTTGTGACCTTTTATCATTTATACCTATGAACTTCCATTTTAACTTCAGTAATAAAATCCAAAATGGAGCCCACCTGCTTTGGATTGACCTCAAGCAAATAAACAAACATTCATGTATGCCTTTTCAAGTATAAACATAGAAACATTATGGATAAAATCTCATCTTACTTTCTAGGAAGCACATGGGGTGTTTCTCAATACCAAGAACACAAAGATCGTACTTGTGGTCTTCTCCAGAACCATATTAGGATGCAGTGAAACATTGGAATTGTAATCATTTGGTAAGTATGCAACCAATGCTTCTTTGATATTCACAATGGGGCAAGAACAACATCCAGGGATTTTTACCGTCCTTTGTACTTATGTTCTCAGTATTGGAACTGGAGTTCAGCAGTGGAAGATGATGTAAAAACGAGCACAAAAGAACACAAGTACGGTCCATGCATGTTGGAAAACACCCCTGATCTCAGACAGATAGTAATTCATCAGGCAGTATAGAAAGCCAGCACTCTAGGATCAGGGTTGTCTACCTCCTGGTCCAGACCTTCTGGTGACTCTGTAACCATCTTAAAGCTACAGACATAGCTACAGTCTGTGATGATACCGATTTCCCGAGCTCCTGCCCCACAGCACACAGGAACGCACCTCCTTTACCGGCGTCATTGGTTTGGTGAAAATGGTCTGCCAGTAGGCCCAGACGAACATGATGAACAGCACATGATACGTCAGGAGGCAAACGACTGAAACACAAAAAAACACATGCAGACAAGTGAACAAACTCTCTTTATTTTATCATAGGTTATAACCACTGGTGTCCCAGAAGGTGTTCAGCTGTCCCTCTGCAATCGGGATTCCCAATCCGGTCCTCGGGGATTCGCAGGCAGTCAACGTTTTTGCTCCCTCCCAGCTCCCAACACACCCGTACCAGGTCTTCTGTGTTCTTGATTGGCTGGGAGCACTAATGTGGACTGTCCAGGGGTTCCCAAGGACTGGGATGGGAAACGCTGTTCTATACCTTTTGGGAGGTAACACATACCACTAAATTCAGCCAAATATTCACTTGACACCAGTTTTCAATGAGTTAAAAGTGATTTATATCAATACTGCTACTCCCAATTTAAGACAGGCTATACATTTACCCACAATTCCCAGTACAGGCATGACACTAGAGCCTGTAGACCTGCCCCATCTGACAATATCAGGACATGAGTCGGGCCATCAGTGTCTGTGGCTGATACAGCTGCTTGATTGGCTGCTGAAGCATAAATCAGGTGTTTTTTTTTTGCAAAGGGGTGTGAATGATTGCAGCATAGATGAGTCAGGATGGGGGGGGGGACTATGTCCACCACATAGGATGGATACGATGAACAGGGACAGGATGATAGGACACTGTGGGAATATGACCTCAGCAATACTATAAAGCAGCTCAATATTGTGAGCATAAGTATAATAAACTATTACGGTATTCCAGTAATTTTAAGAATGTGCCCACTATGGGTGGGGCTTCGTACAATCAATCAGATGGCAAATAATTGTAGCCATGAATATTAAGGTGTACATTATCATCTAGATTAGCTGGGATCTTTGATCCTCCTTACATTCCTGTTTTATTAATCTACTGTACCTTAGTCTTCCACTGAAAACACACGCAAAAAGGCCATCAATGGAGTACAGATTGGAAGGCTTCCTTACCTCAGCAAGTGCAGAGGAAGGGTACCTGGCTAAGTCAGTGACTGGCTAAGTCAGTGTCTGGCTAAGTCAGTGACTGGCTAAGTCAGTGACTGATTAAGTCAGATGACTGGCTAAGTCAGTGACTGGTTAAGTCAATGCCTGGCTAAGTCAGTGACCGGCTAAGTCAGTGCCTGGCTACGTCAGTGCCTGGCTAAGTCAGTGCCTGCCTAAGTCAGTGCCTGGCTAAGTCAGTGCCTGCCTAAGTCAGTGACTGGCTAAGTCAGTGCCTGGCTAAGTCAGTGACTGGCTAAGTCCGTGACTGGCTAAGTCAGTGCCTGGCTAAGTCAGTGGCCGGCTAAGTCAGTGACTGAGAAATGCTAAGCACTGACGTACAGGAAGTTTGCCAGAAGTGACAGGAACACAGCATGCCAGACAGGGAGGGAATTGTGCCAAATAATGATATTACAGGTGCACTGAAATTTATCGAGGGCTTACCTTCTTCTCCAGTGTTGTCCATGGACTCTGTAAGTGATTAACAGAACAGTGTCACGTGTTTCTGGTCGAGATGTTTAGATTTTCACGACTTAACCATCCACGTCCTCCTTCACTTGAAAGGAGTAACGCAGGGAGGTAACACGGAATACGCTGAAACCATATAACGTATTTTTTATGTATGTATGTGCAGAACACAGTGTCAGCTTCATTCAATTCCAGTATCTCCCCACTAAAAATGCAGCGGCCTTTAGCAAACAAGTAATGCTGACGAAAGACACTGCGCTGCGGAAAGCCCTGAACCGTCACTTTAATCAGCGCGTCATCCCCGAGTGGCATAAATCCAAGCAGACGGTATACAGGAGTGCAAGAACCCTTATTGTCTGAATCCTTAGTATACATGATGCTGAGGATCACCTGAAATATTCAAGCCAACCGGCTCCAATCTTTGAGGAAATCCCTCAGTCGCACTTACATCGTATCGGAGACGGCAAAGCAGAGATCGCTCGGGTTACCAGTCAGCTGAGGAGATTAGGCCGATAACCAGCTGCAGACTCAGTCGCTCCTTTGTTTTTCTGATAAGGCCTGACTTAATAAAAGCTATCACGGTTATCCCAAACAAAGTCTGCTACACTACAAGCCCACATACAGACTGCCTCTGTATGTGCAGATCAAAATATTTTGAGGGAGGAGAATGAAATTTGTTTTGATTTTCTGTCAGTACTCGGACAGCACTGTGACTGACAGTTACCATTCGAAAACCTCCCCTTAAAAATACAGAAAATAGGTCCAGACTGCCTCGCAAACATTAATTATGATGTGGCAAAGTAGTTGACCTGCTGGACTAAACACATGGTTACAAAAACAGCAAAACAATTAGAACAATCCTGGATCGGTCCCAGAATACTGTGGGTCAGATCCAGCACATGCAGCCTATTAAATCGTCAGTCAACACGGCACAGAAATGAGAGCCTGGTAACACACTGCCACAAATGACTACTCTTACAAATCTATGCCAATCCGGTCTTTTACAACTGACATCAACATTACCTGTTCGAATGACAGAACATCAGGCACAGCTATAAAATCAAATCCAGCATTAGCGTGGTTGTAAAATGACTAATGTAGCACAGTTCTAGAATCCTTTAAAGATTTCCCATTGGCTGATGTGAAAGGTACCGCAGTAACTGTGACAACACTGGAGCATGGCCACTGAACATGGGTCCGTCAGCCTGGGATGCAATAAGGGGAATGACCAGATTTCCACAGCAGATGTGTCTTGGCTGGAGCTCACCCTGCCTGTAGCACATTGCATGTTCTCTCATGAGCCACTATGCACGTTTCGGAGTGCAGTTCAAATTGAAATCGCTCCCCTCTGGCTCATCAACAAAGGGCAGTTACAACACCTGACACAACCCTCTCTCAGCAGCCAGGGAGACTCCATCTTGTCCTCATCTAGCACAAAAAAAAAGGAGATTCCATCCAATGATACAGGGTGCGCTAAGGGTCTGTCCTGCTTCTCTGTTTATTTTAAGGCTGATGCGTAAGGAATGGTGTTTAGTATTACAATTGTCAAATTATCCTGGGGGTATCCATTTTGTTATCGGAAAAGAAGAACATTTAAACCACTGACTGAGTAAATATATAGAAATTAAAAAATGACGGACATGTTTGTGAAAAATCTTTTATCTGCCTTATTAATTATATCTGCAACACTCAGGGGATAACTACTAAGACGTGGAAAATATAAATTTTCTTGCAGGTTTCAGGCAATGGAATTTCGGTGTTTGGATGGTGATATAGATGGATGTGTCTGCCATGCTTGAATTAACACGTTATTATACTCTTGTAGCAGATATTGTGAAATAATGTGTACAGAGGGACAGCAAGCATACTGGGAGTCTGCTAAATCATTCAGAGACACTTGTGGGAGCCATTGGATTATTTTTGCCGTGATAAAATGTCAAACGCACCTGCTGTGTGGCTACGTCCGTGTCTAACTGACAAACTTCACAGTGTTTACGACCCAAACTTATTTTATGTGTGGGTTTCTACAACTTTAAGATGAGACCAAAAGAGAAAGCAGAAGGTGAATCTGCTTCGATTAAAATTAAACACGCACCATACATAGAACCGCTATAAAATTAAGCACGCACCTTATACAGAAAAGCAGAATGTAGTCGATAGTTCGTTTTAGCAAACTACCAATCTTCGAATACTGAAGAACTTGATTACTCATTTTACGTTTCTGCAACTTATTCGCCTTCCATCAATTCCGATTCATTACCAAAAAAACCCATCTTATTTAACCATCACCCCATATCTATAAGATGCGATCTCATTAACACGCCCCTTTGTTATAAACAACAAATTTACATGAGATGCTGAAATAATATATATTGAAATGATCTATAAGTAATTAAAATTCTATTTTTAATTGCATTGCTTTGCATTATATGCGCAGCGCTGAGTTTCGCTGGTGGATGGTATCCTTACCTATGCAGAGCTGAATAACATAGGCGTAGTAGGACCAAGCCACTATGATGCTGATAAAAAGGACTGGGATCCAGTATAAAACTCTCTGACAGCTTCGTTTAACGCTCCTTGAGCCTGATGGCGCCATCTTTTATTCAAACAACATCAAATCGAGATAAATAAGAAGTTTTCCCCCCTCTTTTCCCCCTGGTGTACCAGGTTTGGTGAGCAGCATCCAGATGGCAGAGCCCGTAGTATTTAGCTGGTGCGCTCCTCCGCGCTTCCGTCCATCGCAGCGGTACCGCCCATTTCCCCAGCGAGCCGCCGTGACGCCTCCTGGCTGCTGACTGTCGTCTACATGGAGAGCAGCAGAAACACATTTCGTCGGTGCGTCCCGCACGGCCGCGAGGCTCCCGATCGTAGGGAAAGAAATTCGATAACGAAACCCAGCAGATTACTGCAGTACTGTTAAGAATTCAGCTCTCCATATTGCTTTGTATCAAACACAAACACGACTGTTAACACTCTGTCTATGGGATTAGGGTTTCCGGTCCGGATAATACTTATTATCCGCTTAATTAAAGTAATAATTCTGGATAGTAGTCCACCTCATCTGCTATCATGAGAAAATGGTCTCAGATATTTTAGATGTATACTCTATTCACCCGATATGAGAATCACTGTTCATTAGGGGGCAGGCTCCACGCTCTCAAGCAGAATAATATTGCTGTGTAGGTATCTTGGAAATACTAAGCATGATGTTGTTTGTTTAACAGCTGTACAATGTGTAATACAGTGATGCATACAGTGATAAGATAATGTAATTTAACCAAACCTGAGGTGTATAGGGTAGGACTTCTCTGGAATACTGGGAGGGTAATCATTTGATATGTGCTAATTTTACCTTGATTCTTTCCTATTTACAATAAACTTGATGATTGTTTGGCTTTTGGCTAGACTTAGGGTGATCCAAGCTTAGTCCTCAGTGGAACAGGGCGTATCTGTAACCTGCCTATCAATTTTAGCCTCAAATTAATTCACATGATTCTGAATCGGAAAGGTTACAACATTGTGGTAGGTGTGGGATTAAAGTTCACACTCCTTGGACTACCGAGGATCTGTATTTTGGCAGAGCCTGATTATCATCCTCTTCCCGTGTATCTGGTTCATTGCCTGGTCATAATGGCCTAATTTATGACTGGTCGAGCCCATGACAAGAAGAGTGAGACCGGTGTCAGAGGTTTCCATTATCAGTGCTGAGGACGAGACCAGATGGTGCTCAGCAGCAGGAAAGAGTGAGAGAGATCATGGTGCTCGCTGACAGAAAAGAATCAAAGCAAACAAAATCATCAGCACCATCCCTATATAGTACAGGGGATGAGAACGATCAAAGGAACGAAACAAATAGTCATAACAAAGGCCAAATGTTTTTGTTATTAATATGCTCAGTAACTAAAACAATTTATTACTGCGGCCCTTTGTCCTAGTCTTGTTTCCAAACATACAAATGTAATAAGACAAGCAAAGCACATAATGTTTTGCTCAGACTCAGTAGTGATGTAAACACTTTAGCGCCTGAGTTGCACTGTGTTCTCACCATCAGCTCTCCACATTGCTTTATATCAAACACAAACACGACTGTTAACACTCTCTCTATGGGATTAAGGATTCCGGTCCAGATAATACTTATTATCCGCTTAATTAAAGTAATAATTCTGGGTAGTAGTCCACCTCATCTGCTATCATGAGAAAATGGTCTCAGATATTTTATATGTATAATCTATTCACCCGATATGAGAATCACTGTTCATTAGGGGGCAGGCTCCACGCTCTCAAGCAGAATAATATTGCTGTGTAGGTATCTTGGAAATACTAAGCATGATGTTGTTTGTTTAACAGCTGTACAATGTGTAATACAGTGATGCATACAGTGATAAGATAATGTAATTTTAACCAAACCTGAGGTGTATAGGGTAGGACTTCTCTGGATAACTGGGAAGGTAATCATTTGATATGTGCTAATTTTACCTTGATTCTTTCCTATTTACAATAAACTCAATGATTGTTTGGCTTTTGGCTAGACTTAGGGTGATCCAAGCTTAGTCCTCAGTGGAACAGGGCGTATCTGTAACCATTAGCTACCTATCAATTTTGGAGAAAAGCGCTTTAACCGTGTGTCCATTCTGTAGGCTGATTAAAATGCAGATGCAGTGTTCCAGTGCTTAAAGGGCTGCACGCGAGCTGGCACAGTGAAATAGCATTCCAAGGCCATGAATACGCAGATACATGTTAATAGCAGTGAGAAAACAGAACAAAGCAGGTATGAATTTGAATCTCAGGACATATTTGGGCACCTATCCTATAAAAAGTGTTTAGCTCTGTAAAGTATTATGTAGTGAATCACATGAATTACACCTAATGACAACAGAAATGCTTTGGGAAAAAAGGAGAGGTAGTATGACTCCAGATGTGTATGAAGCTGCGGTGTGACATGTCACCATCCCCAGGGTGTGCGGAACACCTGCAGCGCCCCGAATTCCATCTCTCCACACGGGCAGGTATTTTCCGGCCTATTCCTTCTCAGTGAGTATCAACATCCTTGTGTCCTTGGGAGATTCCCACAGCAGAAAAAAAGGCTTCTCTGACATGCGGGGATGAAATGTGCTACAGAAGCCTGACAAAAAAGAATGCACAGAAACAGAGCGTCCGACTAGGTAAGGGACGTGATGAAAGAGGCTGTTAGTCATCCCTCGTCCTTTTCCATTCCATCGCCCGGCTTTTCTCCCAGTCGAGTCTATAACTGTATCTCCTAGATTTCAGCCAATTAGACGGTAAATCAAAACCTCTGTTCAAGTGCATTGCAGTTTGTTCAGAGTAACAAAATAAGTACATAAAATTATTTGTAAAATTACTACATACATTGTTAGCTCTCACTGCATCAGAACAGCCACCAGCGTCATTAAAGATTCCTCACGTCCTGGCCACTTTTTAATCCCATTGTATGTTGTGCAATGACAATAATGGCTATTCCATTCTATTTTATTCTGTGCTATTCTAACAGCTACAGCATTCAGCCATCATATTGAATTAAGTCACAGGAAATGTTGCTTCCTTTGAGCCGTGGGAAAAGTCCTGTAGTGACTGCTGAACTAACACTTGCCACCTGCTGCCTGGTGTCCCCAAAGAGATGGGTTGTGTGAGGACATAAGTAATGAAGAGCGAGTGATAGTGCTGGCGAATGCATAATTCATGACGGCTATGGTGAGCTCACAGGTCGTTAAAAGCCAGGCTAAGGGGTTGATAGCATCTACAGTAACTGATACAAGTTTCTCCCTGCTGCTGAAACAATGCCCTGGCCTGTCTGCAAAGTAATAGAGTCTTTGACCATCAGGGATCAGTCAGTTAACGCCACATAACTACACTTCATTCTGCTGTCATATGCTATGTGTAGTACAAAAGCCATTCACAAGACAATGTGATGTTGTATGATGCATTTTCTTTTACCTCTGCAGGCCCTCTTTTACATAGCAAAGCCTTTCTACAGTGTCATGTTCATACTGTGCTCACCATTCTAGAGATTAATTACGGATCCTGTATCCTCACTATATAATATCCTGTATCCTAGATCCTTGTTATACCATATACAACGTCTTGCATTCTCAGTATAGCATATCCAACATCATTATATGATATTCAGCATCATAGATTCTTTTGGTTCCATACCCAGCATCCTACAATTATCACAATACAGTTTTCAGCATCCTATATCTTCACTATACCATGTCCAGCATCCTACTGTACATCCTCATTATACATATCCAACACACTACATCTCTGCTATATCATTTCCAGCATCCTACATCCTCATTATACATATCCAACATGCTACATCTCCACTATATCATTTCCAGCAACCTACATCCTCATTATACCCTATTCAGTATTACATCCTCACTATACCACACCCATACATCTATAACCTTACTTAACTATATCCAACTACATCTTTTTTTGTAATCATGATTCTTAAACTGTCAGTATAATTTTCCTGGCATTCAATACTAATCACGCACAGCATTGGCATAATGTTGATTTTACAATGGTTGGGCTTTGGTACACAGCTTGGTTAGGCCCATACTGCTGGTTGAGTGATATAGCAGTATTGAGGGCATGTGATGTATTGATAAGGGCAGACTTGGGATAAAAGGCACTACTAGATCCTCATTTTACATACATACTCGCAGAATCAACAGCCTGCAGAAGCTACTCAGAGCTGAGATGCTACCTTGTCTCAGGTGACAATATATTGGTGTAATTTGATGCTCAGGGGGACATTGTGGGCCTCTAATGGGCTCCTGAAGCCAAACTATCTCTGTCCTGCTGTTCACAGAGACCCTAAAGAGTCCACAGAGTTCTGAAAAAGACTGTAATTACAGGATAATGACACACATGTTTTCTCAGCCAGCTTGAAACAGACAGCATTATATTTCTGTTCAGCATCAGACCATTATGAGCGAGAAGCTGATTCTGAATCCGGACCAAGACAATATCACATTTCAGGAAGGGGACAAAGAGACCGAACAGATTTACTGGGTTTCCCAGGCAGAGACGAGTGGCATACTGCTCTGCTAATGCTACCCTTAAATATTTTTGATATAAAGCTTAAACATTAGTATCTTCAAGGTGTCAGAAAAAATACTGTGGTCAATGTAGTGGATATTCACGCGGCTCTAAATCCCAACCACCACAAGATGGCAGTAAATCATCACATAAATTTCCATCTTCGCAATGGACAGATGTCTATTTATACAAAAGAAAACAGACTGCTTTGATGTTGAATGAAGTTGTTGTTTGTAGCACTAAATAAATGTACATATTTGAAATTTCGATCACCACATTTAGTTGATATTTTAATACATTTCAGGTTCGAGATCATGATTGTGAAAGAAAAGTTCACCGGTGAGGTTCTCTTTCTCCTATGGACTAGGTGGTAGCAGCCAGTGACATGTCCAGTTTTGTAAAAGACACGCCGTTGGCATAGTGTAACAATCTCCTGTAGACTTTTAGAAGATAATGATCAGATTGGGCTGCTACATACAAAAGATCATTTATAACGGAACAGCACTATAAGTGAATGTTTGGCCATATTATTGCAAAGAATTGAACCACAAATTATAACTTTTTCTTTTAAACAAAAATCCATTTCTTTACAGGTTGATGATCACCATGTTGCACTACGGTGCTCCCATGGACCATATCCAGGCCTGAGGGAAGCATGGAGACACGTAAACAAGCCACTAAGATCCACGACATCACAAGTAGCTGTTTGACGTGCTGGGCACGTCCGTCAATGAGATGTCACGAACAGCGGGGCTGCACGACAAAAGCAGCAAAGTTTCAGAATAATTCATGCTGCTGACAGTCTTGGGACTGTTTTGATTTTGACATCCCTTCAATTTATCTTTATAGTGATCACTTTTCTTTTAATTTCAAATGATATTTTTAAAATTATATTTATTTTACCAAAGTGCTGTCCCATGTCTTGTTACTAAGAGGTGAGTGATACTCCATTGCACACAGGGTGAGTGATATTCCATTGCAGGGTGGAAGATGCTCCTTCACAGGGTGAGTGATATTCTTTCACATGGTGAGTTATGCTCCTTCACAGGGTGAGTGATTCTCCTTCTCAAGGTCTCCTTCACAGACCATGTGATGCTCCTCTCTACTGCCAAGAACTGGTCACTGTATTCTTAGTTTAGTTCAGTACTGGTGTTTTTGCTGGAGGGCAGGACCTGCACTATCTGGTATTTTTATCACGTTAATAGCAAGAACCCAACTTCTTAAACAGCAGTTTTAGCCTTGAGAAACCACACCCAGAAGGTTATAGTCAGAGGTGAAAAAAAGATGCTCAGACAAAGTAGAGGAAATAAGGAAGCAATAAGGAAATATTTAATCCCAGCAGCTATAAAGAAAGAATCTGGGGGAAAAAAAAAACATCCATTTTAACTAGCCACTCAAACAGGGTAACACTGAGCTTATCCTAGGAAGCACTGGAAATGAGGCAGGGAAGACTTTGGATTGGAAGCCAGCTGATTAGTGGGACATATGATAACTCACATCACACCAAAGCCAGTTTAGAGATACTAACCATCTTAAAGTGCATATCTTTGGCCACTGAGTGGGAACAGGGGCACCCCAATCAAACTTAGGTGAAAATGGGAGACATACTGTATTTGTTTTCACCTATTTATTTTTATTTTTACATATTTATCTTGAAACATTATTAATATTAAATGACAGGTGACATGACCTGCACTGTGAATGAGGTATGTTACCTTGTAACCAATGAATGGGTGGTGACCCTAGATGTCCAAACAGATGGTCTTGGTATTGTAACACTGCCTAATGTTATCAGACAGAATCAGTTCCATCGACTTCCACTCTTTACATCAGAAAAGGCCTTTGGTGTCCGCTGGACCTTGACGCCTTCGGGGAGATAACAGATCCAGAGGCAGAAGACGACTTAGGCAAACAGCCAGAGTGTACACAGTGTTTTTTGTGGTATGTACAAGCCCAAGCCGGACTGCAACCATTCCGGCAGGGGTCAGCCCGTTTGCCATCTCCTCTAAAGCAGATTAACCCGATACTTGCATCAACAAAAACAAAGGGGATGTATCCAAAACATCAGAGGGCTGAAGGGCTCCTCCACCGTGGGTCCTATTCGTTTTCGTTCAGGCATGTTAGGGGGGGCTCTCCTCCTGTGGCTCCTCTATAGCCGGACGCCGCAGACCCTCCACGCATGAGCGAACGAGCTCCGCACCCAGCCCTCGCCACCTTTTGCTAGGTGAACTCCATAAAAATATCTCTTCACGCAGTGATAACATCCACTTTGCTGTGAATGGTGATCAACCAGCAAGATCCTTAGAGGAGCTGAAAAGGTGGAAATCCTCTTTATGTGAAGGTCAGTGTTTGGGGAAATAAACACAATTTAAGAGTAAATCTATTGTTTTCTCTATGGGGTGTGAAGTGGTGGGGGTGGTGAGGGGGGTCAAAATGACTCTGCATGCTGAAAGTCAAGCATCCGAAGGCCGATGCGGTCCATTAAACGTCAGTGAGATCTGGAGGAGAAAAAAAACAATATTGTTGCAATGCAAGCAGAGCCAAGTGATTATTAAAATGGGACGGTGAGGTGTCCTGCCTATGAGTTTATCTCCTACTCCCTTGTCAGTACTGCCTTTCCTCACCTTTTACACACTGCAAGAATATGTATTGAAGAACGGAGCAAATGACATTAATTTGGCAGAAACTTTCGCTTGAGATGTGGTTTCGTCTGGCGTGAACACAGAACACGTCGGCCAAGGCGGTGATTCCTCTGGGGATCAACCTGTTTGTTTATGACTGGTTTGTAATCCAGCTGTAAACACAGACCTGTCATCTGCCCTAACCCACCTCCTCTGGGCTCAGGTCTGTGGCCTTGTCCTTGCTATGAGAAGGCTTTCCTCCTCTTCTAATCAGATTGTATTCTGACAAAAATGCAGAAGCTTGTAGTACTGGAGAATAAAGTTTAGGTAAAATGATGCAAGTATTTCCAATGGGGGAAAATGTCATGCAAAGCATCATGTTTTAAAGCAGTTTGTTTATGGTACATCAACTAAATATCTAAATAATATATGTCCCATGTGTGTCATCTTCTTATTCAACAGGAAGGAGGTGGATGGACTTTTGGTGTCTGCTGTGCAATCAGAAAGTTGTTGGTTCAAATCCCAGAGCTGGCAGGGTGATGTGGTTGTTGGAGCTCTGAAGGAAGCCCGTAATCTCCAGTCACTCCAGGGACTCACCCTGCTTGCAGTCGTATGTCACTCTGGATCAACACTTCTGTCAAGTAAATTGCAATTGTCCATCTCTGAGCACTGTGATTGCCCCTGTGGGTGAAAAGTACATTGTTTGTCTCCTTGAGACCTCTATTTTGAAAAGCTCAAGTAGTGTCACATACATAAGTGAATATCGGGAGTTAGATCGAACCACAATGGCCCCTCCCAAAAGGGAAAAGTGGCTAGATTATGATTATTAGGCTGAATAATGACAAGCTGTTAAATATTGTTTTTCATGGATTGTATGCAGCCACATTTCTTCTGAATACAGTCATGTTCCGCATGATGATGTTTCGGGCAACAACAGACTGCGTATACGACGGTATAGTCCCATAAGATTATCGATGATCTGAAAAATTCCTATTGCCTCGATGTTATAGCGTATTCATCATAGCGTGCACTTGCTACTCACGTGTTTGTGGTGATGCTGGTGTAAACACACTGACTGCACTCCCAGTCATATAGAATATACAATTATGTACAATATATAATACTTGTTAATAATAATAGCCATGTTACTGGTTTATGTATTTACTATACTGTACTTTTTCCTCATTATTTAGGCTGTACTATATAGCCAAGGTGTGTAGGCTATACCATCTAAGTTTGTGTAATTATACTTCACATGGCAACAAAACCGCCTAACGTATTTAGAACATATTCCCATTGTTAATCATATCATGAATGCCCAGCATTTTGTCAAAAAATACAATGGAACTGAACTTAATAAAGGTACTCAAATGGAGAACATAAATTTATTTGTTAGCAAAGAGTATTGAGTATATTTTTGGCATCAAGTGAGTAACACGCAAATGTAGAAAACGTCAGTGTGTGCAAAAACTTTTGACTACTAGTGTATTCAGAATACATTCCTGTCATTAACTGACACATGACCGTCCATCATTTTGTTTAAATATACTATAGAAATATACTTAATCTAACTTCTGTTTTGCACATGTGATCACATAGCCTAGGCTAATAAGCTGCGTAGCCACATCCCAGTTGTGACGTTGTTTCAGTCCTCGATTATGGATACTTAATTAGAGAATTCGCTGCCAAGGAGTCCAGAAAGGTCAGACTGTAGACTGCCAGCAATCGGTAAGTTATTAGTCTTCGTTACAGCTGCATCTATATTACAATGATCAAGGAGTAGCAGGCAGAATGATTTCCGTTACTTGGCTTATGTTGGCCTCAGCTGGGGACCTGAGTCGGCTGCCTTGCCCAGCGCCCAGCCCCTCTTCAGAGGGGGGGGTTTGCGGATAGTCCTCACAGCTTGCAGGTCTGTACATTCAACAACTCGCATATTAGCATCGTCACACGTGTCGCTCAGTGGTGCGTGTGAGGCTGAACCGAGAGGCATCGCGGCCACGCCTCGCCGATGCACGGTCTGCTGGCGGGCGCTTTGGGGTTTGCTTGTGCGTGACGCTTGCTGGCGCACGTCCACCGCTAAGCACACATTGCCCCCCTCCACTGTCCCTCCAGCTAGTGCCTTCCACACATCCCTGGCAGTGCGGCTGGCTCCGGTTCACGCTATTTATTTATCTTACCTGTATTTTTCATCTGCCATGCCTGGCAGGAGCACCTGAAAAGCTTGACACCTGATAAAACAGCACTCTTCCTAAGCGCTACGCAACTCCCGGCAGAGACGAGATGGATTTATGGCGGATAATTAAGAGAATGGTCCTTAATGTGCTGTGGTGTTATTCTCATAAAAAAGCAAATAAATAAAAAATGCCGTGCCTTTGTCAAACAAAATCCGGTTGCAGATACGTCTCCCACTACAGCTTATAAGCCACAGTCTGAGGTAGAGTTTACCCAAAAGCTCATAATACCTGGACAAAAGTGATGAACGTCACAGGCAGCGCCATTATTAAAACCTACTATATACTTCTGATACATGTAGATATTTAATGTTTTCAACACATTTCAGTTTTATTGTGCATTTTGCCATCCATGTTTAAATTCTTCTTTAAATGGTCTTCTCCTTTTTTAAAAAAACAAAACAAAACAAAACCGCTCATTCCTGAAGCGTTACCAACTGCCCAAACCATGACAAAGATAACTACAGGCCAAATTCCGATCTTCAGGTGAGTGCAAAGCTTGAGCATGTGGGTCTGGCCTGGGCTGTCATTCCGCCAGTGAGGGCAGGCTTTTTAAGCTCAGTCTCAGTACTGCACCTCAAAGACCACCATCTGACAAAAGATGAGGAGCATAAATCATCTGTTCCACTGTTAGCATGGTCACATGACCCCTCACACAATGGCTGGGTGACACTCCATCCCATTAGGGATATACTGTGCTCCCTCTTTGGAAGGCATGCATGAGAGTTTGGTCATAGTGGAGGCAGACTTTATCTAAACATGACATGCTAAGCAGCCAGGGGCTAATGTCTGCCTTCAGTCTGACAGCGGCAAAGCAATAAAGGGAATACAATAGGAGCATAAAACCCCAATGTCCTTTTGGGCCTTTTTGGTTCCAACACTGCCATTCTTCTGCCCTTTCCATGATGCCCATTCACTCCCCCCCACCCCCACACTACAGCCACACCCTTAAAAGCACTGGGAAAAGGGTCCTTCTTGGGGCAGCGTGTTCGTGGCAAAGTGTCCTTGGAGGAGACAGTACAAACAGAACAATCTGAGGTCCACATAACTGCACACCTAGAGGAGGTGAGGAGAAAATGGCAGGCAATAAAAGAGAAGAGCAACATCAACACCATATTAAACTCTCATCGCATTAGCAAGACAGATTGCTAGCCTACAGGTCCACTTGTAGGCTAGCAATCTGCACTTTTGTCTTTGTGTTATTTACATTTTTCTCCGTAGTACTGTATTTCCATCCTGCTGTTCAGTCTTTCACCGGGCTTGACGACTGCCACCATATTCACATACATTAACAAATAGTTTGAGTAATTTCTGTGATGTAACGGGGTTGGGAAACTCCCCTTAGCATTAAAATAATGTGTTTTTATTTCACAGCATGACATAACATATCACATTATTCAGTACTTTCATGGGTCAGTTCCCCCTTTAATACTCTTTAATTTCCATTTGCTGATACAGAACCAAGTAGGAGACTCGCTTCATTATTTGGATCCAGTCCATTTGTTTACAATCGCCTGCGCTCAGTGGTTACTGATGAAAAGGCGACCAGATATTCCACCTTTATATAAGCCCGACATGCTGTGTGAAAAGGAAATACCCACTGCACACATGTCACAACGCTTATCAAAGTACCAGGGACTATTCCCTACATACCTGCCAAGGAGCTCCTTTCACATTGCGTGATAAAAACATGCTGCACACACCTGGAGTGGCTATGTCTGCAGTGTGCCAGTGATGCTAGTCACTGTCCTTGGGTGCAAAAAATCTCCAGTCATGTTTGTTGTTTTTGTTATTACTGAAGTCTTTGGTTATTTACTTGTGTCATGCCATAGTACTGTCTTATTAATAAATACGTAATAAAGAAATGCCAGATCATCCATCCATCCATCCATCCATCCATCCATCCATCTTCAGTACATGCTTGTTCTATGGCTATGGGGCAGGGAGCAGCCCTTAGCAGGGCATGCACACTCACACGCCACTCACTCACATATGCAAACGTTTGCCTGGTAGCGGGGAAACAGGACCACCCAGAAGAAACTGAAAAGTTATGATGGTCAACTTTTGCTTCTCTTTCCATCATCTTCTTCTAGTTACCAAAGTCCCTATATTTTTAAAAAACAGGTCCACGTACCAAACACGGTATGGCCATTTAGCAAACCAGTAGGCTGATGGGTTTGTGGGCCGGCATCATGGGAAATTAATCATGGGAACCCCTGTTCCCCATCGCAATTGGCAAAATTTATGTTGGGTATGAATGTGTGGTGGGTCTGTCTGGGCAAAAGCCATGTACTCCTTCTCTGCTTATCACACTGGTGCAGTAAGACTTCAGTTAATGTATGTTTAGATAGTTTAGCATGTGGCTAAGCGGGAAGCACTATAGCCCATTGCCTCCAGCGACTGGGGTGCAGATCCTGTATGTGGAATTGTATCTATTTTCTCTATTCATAATAGTTTCCTGCAGTGGTTAAAAAAAACCATACATTTAGATGAATCTGTGCCTGTACATTGACCATAGTATGTGTCCATGTGTATGGGGGGGCGAACATAATTTGATTGGTGTGGATTGGGGGATATTGACCTGCATTCATGGGTCCCAAAATGTGCAGTGGTACCACTATGACCCTTTGCTGGGAAAGAAATATGGACAATTGGTTTATGTGAGTTGATAAAATCTGAAACTACCCCCAAATTATTAATGGAATCCTCCAAAACATCCTCTTCCTATTTCACATCCAGCTTGAAGACATTTTGCTTTTTAGAGATTGGCAGCTGAGATAAGGCTGCAGATTTCAGAAAAGCTACACCGTAAAATTATCAGGAAAGTATACATTACATATTTAACTTAATAACCTGCACCTTGTAATCTGCATGTATCTCCTATACTCTTCTAAAAAAGACGCATGTAATCCAGATGAACAGAATATGGTATAGTTGAAATATATACAGTGAAAGGAGATTACTGGGCTGGAAAGTGTCGTGCATTTCTCCGCTCCGTTCAGAGATCGCCTCTGCTCCTGTGTGTCTGAGGAGCAAGTGTAAAGCTGACTCCTGCAGATAAAGAGCAGTGGCAGGCTTTCCTGGGCACAGCATGCACTGCGGCTGAGCAGGTAATCCTCCCCCTCATGTTGATAACATCTTAAAAGGTGCCTCTGAATTCACGCTTGACGTTCCCCTCATACAAGCAGAACCCTTACAATGTAAGTGACCTATCTGGACACGAACCTAAACAGCATGAAGCCAGGCCACTTGGGGAGGGGTTCTGTTTGGATAAGAAGGTGTAAAACATTCCCAACTGATCTGTCCTGATTGAGAGACCTGATTCAGGCTTGGGTGCATCTCCTTTTGTTGCCGACAATTTGGAAGGGGGGCGAGTCCCCGACGTGGGCGATCGCGTCCGACTCGATAGTGCCATCCCAGTTCCTGAAAGCGTTCCCTGACCTTTGTGTGAAGAGACAGTCCCAGAGCTGATAGTTCCGGGTGACTGATCTGGGAGAACAAATCTGGAATTCTACACTCCAGGGTGGGGAAAAGAAACTAGAGAAATGGATATAAATCTCCTCGACATCACCTCATCAGCAGCTCGAAAATTTACCCTTGTTTTCCTATAAATTTCTCAAATTTACAAATGTTATATAAGTGTTGTGGTAGTAACACTGTAGTACTCAATAGGTTCTATATATTCTGCAGTTTTCGGTAACATTGCACCAGACTTCAAAGCCTTGAACATTTATGTGAGACGAAAACATAAAAGATTTGTTTTGTTTTTTCTTTTTCCTAATTACTGTCTTGTTCCTTTAACACCAAAGTAAGAGATCCTCACCTACCAGCCCAAAAACGCAAGTAAACGTTGCCACACAACAGAAAGAATTCCACAGAGACATTTCATACCAAGTGTCAGTCCTGGAGCTGTAATCCAACGCCATTCTGAGTGTCCGCCGTTATCCGGGCCTGTCACTGGGACATGCCTCGACAGTGTCGAGCTCCAACGGCCCCGTGCATTTCTTCTTCTTCTTTTTTTTTTAAAGTGCACCTTTGTTTCCGATCAATCCGATCCTTTTCTTTTGGTGGAACTTTTCCATTTAGCACCAGGATTAAAAGGCTAAATCCCAGTCCTGGCACTTAGACCAACAGAAGAAAAGGGCAGTGAAAACATCTCTGATGGAAAGAGGCCTTCAGGGAGGCAGGAGTAGATATCTAATGCTGGACCACCTCCTGCAAACCCCCACCCCGCCAAAAGCACAAATTGTGAACATCACAGGAACCTCGTTCTTTTGGTGAGAATAATCGCTGAATCTGAGCTGTTGTCACACATGTGTGGTGCTCTCACACGTCGCTGCTGCTAACTCCGGCAGTGTTCCCGGCATGGGGACTCCTAGCTAGAGCCAGAGTGACAGGCCGGAACCAATGTCACACTACAAAATCATCCATATTTTATTTATCCATGCGTTTTTTTTTTTTTTTTTGAGAACGTGGGGTCGGACAGACCCCGGTGCGAATGGGGGATTTAGGGGCCATAAGTGGCGCCCTAATCCTGCTTGATGCTGGGATTTGAACTGGCAGCCTTCTGATAATAGACGAAGCATCCCAACCTACTAAGGCACAGAACGCAGAAACACTACTGCCTGAACAGAAATTGGACCCTCAAAAGGAGGATGCTCCATTAACTGAGCGAGCTATACCCCTGCCCCACGACAAGCCTGCATGTGATGCCTCACAGGTACCTGTTCTGGTTGCTCACTTTTATCACTTGGTCCAGTAAACTTGGCTCTGAACTGTTGTATTCACCACTTCACATTTTTATATAAACTGGGGAAAAACGCAGCCAAAAAAAATCAATCAAGATGATATTTTCTTCATGACAAACCTATACAAACCATTAACTAAAACATGTCTTTTCTAAGCCATTTGTCTGTTTCTTTACAATGGACTAGAATTCTGTTGCAGTCTTTCTCAAAGCAGATTGCTGTGTAGTACCAGTTAAGGTTTGTTTGCTGGGGTTAGGAATCTTGCTGCTATGGTCTTCAAAAGACAGACCATTTACACTGGCAGACCCAAATCAACACCACTGTAGGCAAACAGATAAGTCTTCTAACAATCCCTGAAGTGCTGTCTTCCTCCCATAGCAACCACATCGAAAGAGTTTCAGAGTGTCTTGTTTGAAATGGAGAATGTTGCCCCATGATGAAACAGTGTAACTAAGTGACAGTTGCAATTATAAAGGACATGGAACCTCAGCTTTCTTTAGCTGGGCGATAATGTGGATTAATTACCCTGCAGCAGTGAAAACTTACCCACATATCCATATCCATAAATATCCATAAGAAGCTAAGTAACAATTGTCTGATTGACCAGAAATGCAACACCTTCAATGAGAAGAAAGGCTTTCAATATATGAATTTCATAAAGTCTTCTCGTCTTCATAATATTTTTGCATCGTAGTATTTAAAAGGTTGCTTTTAACAGAGTAGATCTGCATGGGCAAAAATGAACCAGCTTTGGAAAAAAATTAGGAAACCATGACAAAATTTTCAGTTTCATTCATTTCTCAATTTATGGGTTTGCATCTGTATAAAATATACAATTTTCTGCAAACTCCAGCCTGGCTCTTCCCTGCTTATCACTGATGCTTAAACTCTGAGCCTGGAAGCAGCCTGCCTCGCAGTGCAGCCTTCAGCCAGCAGGACCAGGATTAAACTAGAATTTAATGATCCAGAGTTTTAAAAATTACACCGCGGTTTTCTTTATTTTTTTTCCATAGCTGTATATCTAAACCTGCCAATATCACAATAGTTCTCTGAGTTTCCATTCATTTGATCTTTAATGGTGCTGTTATAGGGAATAAATATTCTTTAAAATCTCTGCACGAAATGCACGAACGATTTGCATTATACTGTTTTATAATTAGATTTATAGTCAATCCAACATTAAAACAAAGAGCATGTATAGCACATATTGACATCAGCATTATCATATTACTGGGGCTAACAATCAAGGAATCTGAAAATGGATATATCTCTCCTCCATTGATTCATATTGTGGTAAGTACAGTGCATTTAATCCATTTACATGTATTTAAAATGCATGTACAGTACATATAACATGACGCACAGTTTGGATTTCATGGAGGACCCCGGTCCTGTATCAGTGGACATGCTGTTTGATCTCTGTCTGTCTGTCTGCTCTGTGGGAGGGTGCTGGGCGAGATGGCAATCTCCATGCAGGTGTTATGACTGCTGGAACGCTGGCCAATCACGGCTATTTTTATAACATCGTCACTCGAGAGATGAAAAGAGCACCGTTGTGTTCCATAAGACCTGCTAGAGAGCACCTCCAAATTTATCTGAATGGAATTGATACTGTATCTGCTGGTGGAGTCAGCAGATTTCTCTAAGTACTGACAACAGTCTGAAATGGGATCGGTACATGCAGATATATAATTATTTTATTATGCGTAAAATAACTGTAATAATTATGAATGCATTAGACGTATCATGTATCTGTAATATATCAAATTTAGCTTCTACTAAAGAATTTCAGTTCTTTCTAATAACTATATACCTCAGCTGATGATGAAGCTTTGAATGGAACTAAATAAAAAAACACAATTTTATTTTTTATCAGTGTGAATTGGCTTTGGCCAAAGTTTACGATGTCAGGCTGAGCTGTTGCCGGTGTGCCATAGAGCCCACCTCTAGCTTTTGAATTAATATCTGCTTATAAATCTGTAGAGGCAGTGTGCCACCACGGCCAGCAGGAGGCAGCATTTGCATTTTTTTATGACTTCTTTATGACGTCAAGGGAGATGCGCTTGTTAGACAAACCAGATATCCTTGTCTATATCAGAACAAAGGGAGTATTTCAGAAAGGTAAGAGGGCCATCCTACCATGCTTTAAAAATACTATCTTTGTTGTTTTATGAGATAAAACTACAAGGCACTTAGACGCACTGCCCTTTTATCCTGGGGTAAAATCAACCCACTTCTGAGGGCTAATCACCTTGCAGGCACAAGAACGAGATAACGTAAACTCACAAAGAGCAGGAGCAAAAAGTTTTACCCCCCTGGTTGTTCGAGTCCTTAATGTCCTCACTCACCTTGAGTTTCTCCTAACTATCACTTTAGGTTTGTGTCCCTGTCCCAGCTAGAAATGGCCGCAAAGATATTCTTGATCAAGCAGACATTGCTAAGCTTGAGTGACAACAATTTAACATGCCACATTTGCTGGCGACCTGAAGATGCATCCTTCAACCGTAACTGCCTGTTTAATAAAGGGTAGCGGTGAATCTATCCCAGGATGCACAGGTTGAAAGTGAGGGCGCACCCTAGTTGGCAGATGGAGAACTGCAAGGGATGTTTGACCAAAACAGTACAGCACCCATAGGGATGTGGGTTCTAGAGTTCACACTTGGGGGGTACGCAGCTGAGACAGAGGGCCTTCTAAATAATAAACAAGCACATGCATTCTACTGGCCTGCAAATGGCATTTAACAGCGTGAATCAAAATCTGAGCAGACATGTAATTAGATTGCAATGAAACATGTTCAGTTGAAACACAGATTTACAGGTTTTCAACTATAAAGATATTTGAATAAATACTCCCTAGCGTAACGACCTGGCAGGTGAAAACCTTTGGTAGTCATGTTATTTTGTTGCACAACATAAAGGGCATGTGCGGTTACCTGGGGCTGGCATTTGCGTGAACACCACCACAACGGTACGGTGTATATCAATTAGAATAACAATCTGCAATTATCACTGCTGTTGTTACAGTTCAGTTTTTATAGCCTGAGAAACGCCCCAGTGCCCAACTCCCGACCTTAATCAGCAGAAGCGGTTACAGAATCGATAAATGGATTCGTATTTATATTCAATTTTCTAGAATAAAGAAATAGAATAATTTCAATAATAGAATAATCAAGATAATAATTAAATCATTCAGCATTATAATACTTTTCCCACTGCAGTTTTAATGTTGATATATATATATATGAAGGCCCCCAGTATTTCATGTATGTATGATTTGCGATATGTAGGATCTCCGGTGGAAGTAGTACCCAGCTAGAAGTATCTGGGCATGCACTTAAGTAACAACCTCTCCTGGAACAACAGTACTTCCATTCTGGTCAGGAAGGCACATCAGAGGCTCTACTTCCTGAGGCGGCTGAGGTGTGCAGGAGCTCAGTCCTCATCTCCTTTTATAGATGCGCGGTGGACAGTGTTCTGTGCTCCGGCATCAGCGTGTGGTACGGGAACTGCACTACAGCAGAGAGGAAAGGTCTGCAGAGGGAGGTGAAGGCTGCACAGAGAGTCATCGGAGTCAGCTTCCCCACCATCACGGACATATACACCTCCAGGTGCAGGAAGAGGGCCACCTGCATCGTGAAGGACCCCACTCACCCAGCAGGAAGAGGGCCACCTGCATCGTGAAGGACCCCACTCACCCAGCAGGAAGAGGGCCACCTGCATCATGAAGGACCCCACTCACCCAGCAGGAAGAAGGC
>JABFEA020000017.1:12861061-12915450 GCA_019775915.2 Cyphomyrus plagiostoma | reverse complement strand
AGTCAGCCCTCCAGATTCGCGAACCTGACATTTCCAGTTTTGGTTTTTCGCTGATTGGCTGCGATCAATTAAACTGTAAATTTCTAGGAGATTCTCAAGAGATCATTGAAACTCACAGAAGACTCAAAATCCAAAAGCATATACTGTAAATAATCCTGAAAATGATTTTATCACATAAAATCATATACAAGCTTCCCCTGAAAGTAATGTGTTCTTATGAAACCTTTTGCAAGGTAATATTGCGTGAAGTGAAGAAGCAATTACCATTACCAAAAATTTTTGCAGCACTCCCTGACCCAAAACATAAGCTACCAAATCATACCGAATAACACACAAAATCTAAAGTGCCGGACAGTAAAAACAAGAAGGATATGATATATACATACCCTGTATAAAGTAGAAATAGCAAATGTACAATGTATTCTCATTTACTGTAAACAATACAGTCCTGCATTGCTTAAAAACAGAGATACGTTCTGAGAAATGTTAAGTGATCCATTGTGGGGACATCATAGAGACACAAACCCAGGTGTAAACCTACTACACTAATGTGTGCTACACTTTTATGCAATTCTCAGGGCAGTATGATTGTTTACACCAGCATCACCCCAAGCATGCGAAGCGATGGCGATCTTTCAGCTTGATCATAATCTTATGGGACCACTGGCCTGTTGTTGACCGAAATGCTGTTATATGCCGCACTGCATATCTGTAATTGGCTAGCTGATAAATTAACACCAGATGCAATTTTAATTTGACTCCTTATTTGGTAAAAACAAAAATCCAGCAGCGCAAAATAGGCACTAATATAGGTCCTTTGCAGCGACGTGCTGACGTGGCATAAAGCGAATGTTCGTAAAGCGAATGTTCGTAAAGCGAATGTTCGTAAAGCGAATGTTCGTGAAGCGGTGGATGCGTCTCATATATAAATATTAGTGCTAGATAATATTTCTTCAAGTAAACACATACTAAAATTCTTGGCTTTGGCACGCTGTGCATCTTTGTCTCGGTGACCAGGCTCACTCATGTGTTAGCTGTCTCTGTAGAATCTCGTCTTTCTCCTAGTAGCTGAAAAACTTTTTAGTACCATTTCAAATGATGCGCCCAAGTATTATTTGGTAATTGTCATAAATGCCACGATCTTCCGTGCCTAACCATGGCAAACATGAAGGGGTGACTGTAATCGTCGCAGCCTATAGTCATAAATGCTACAGCTTGTCGCCCTCCCAGTTTGCCCAGTCGCTGGTCTTCTGAAGCCACAGCTGACTCCTATCAACTCATGGCGGAGAGGGTGAAGGCGGTATACAAGCGGGGGCTTTTTAGAACCTTCCAGAGGCCTTTAGAGTGCGCTTTGCTCCACCCATCCCCGAATGATCTTGATGTGTGGCTGCCTTAAGCGTCTTCATTCTAGTTCAAATGAAGGCTTTCTTCTGCTTAATCTCCCAAAATAAGGAGCCCGCCACAGACATGTCAAGCAAAGAAGCGACTGCACATGAAATATCCAGGCATAAAAGGCCTTAATTTTCCAGGGGGCAGAGCATGGATCAGCCGCCCCCTCCACTGTCCACTCAGGTGGCCTGGTAACACATGTGGATGCATCCTGGGGTGACCGCCATCAGGCATGACCAAGATTAACAGTTTTTTTGCTGTTGTTTGGTGTGCAATTTCTCATCATACTATGATTTATAACAGTGTTTCCCAGTTCCGTCCTTGGGGACCCCCAGACAGTCTATGTTTTGCTCCCACCCACCTCCCAGGGAACTGGGCAAAAATGTGAAGCATTTAGGGGTCCCTGTGGACTGGTTTGAGGAACACTGGTTTATAACATATGTTATCAAAGTAAATAAAACCTCAGAATGATAAATCAGCGGACATAAAGCTAACTGTAGCATGCTCATTAGTGCTGTTATTTGTATGAATGAAGTATACAGTACTGCATTGTCAGGCTGCATTTTTGGCCCTTTTTTTGGCGAACATACACTGAATTGATTCAAGAGGTATTACTAACATTACTCAGCGAAAAGGTCGTTTCATTTCCTAGTATGTCACACTGTCTCAGACTTCCTAACCAAAAGAGAACTATGAGTCTGTCTGTGCTCCAGTTGGCTAAATGACCGTTGATGGTCTTTGGTCAACCATTCGCTGATAAAGTCCTTTAAGCTGCTTATGGTGGCAGCATTAATCTGTGACGATGAACATGCAGGATGAAAGCTGAGGGATCTGCTTAGAGCCGCACTAATTCCTCATGTACAGTACGAGGGGTTTGAGTCTGTTGGTGCCTCTTGGTACAATGTGGCTCTGTTCCCTTCTCCGTCTCTCTGGACATCTCTGTTCTTGCCCGTCCTTGTGCATCTCTTTGTGCCTCTTCGGTTCCTCTCCATCCCTCCTTCATTCCCTTCGCCTCTCCTCTGGCTCTCTTGCTTACTTCATGCTCCCTGTTTCTCTGAGTTCCTGTTGGCACACACTCCCCATACCAATCCCAGCTGTGCCTGTCTAGGCACTGCGCTTCATATTTAGATATGGTATTATAATATATAGAAATTATGAACTGCTATGAAGGATAAAAAGGAGAAATACTTTTCACAGGACACCAGTCACCCCTAAGACAGGGGTAGTTTTGCAGGAGCCAGTGCCCCATGACAACCCTCCCCCTGGGGCCTCTTAAAAACATATTCTACTTGGGTAAGAATAAATGTATTGTTAAATAATACATTAAATAATAATAATAATAATAACAGCAACAACAACAACAACAATAATAATAATTATAATAATAATACATGTATTATTATTACTATTATTATTATTATTATTGTTGTTTTTATTATTGATTGCACTTATATATGTGGAATAACTAACTTTTGTGCCTTGGGAACAGGTAAATAATCAAAAACGAGTCCTTGAAGGGCTCTTTACGTAGCTGCGCCCGGTGGCACATCACATCAGTCACATCAGTTAGTGAAAAGCTGAAGTTAACGACAGAAAAAAAATTATCCAGCCTGTGGAAGCAAGAGAGTCTAACCAAGAAATCCAAGTGAGGTGCATATTTCTAAAAGACTGTAAAATGTCGATCCAAAGCATTTCTTAAATAACCTTTCAGTTTTTTGAAATTGTTTTGGACAATTACTTGGAGGACATTAAGGTCAAATGTATCTGGCCCCAGTCTGCCCCCCCACTCACAAGCACACATAAACTCACAGAGCAACATGCTCAAAATACACACACAAAGTAAAGCCGCAGTTCTGGGAGAAAAGCCAGAGAGACTCAGGGAGAATGTATGGACTGAAGGAGAAGCAGCCAGATAATTCGAGATGTGTGCATCAGCAATGTGGCCACCCAGCTACCTTAAATGAAAATGTCATTTTAAAGTGACAGTAATAAATTAGCAAAAACTGATAAAAGTCTCTCCTTTGCTATGAGCGGGCCTGCTATCTTGGAGTCCATCTTAGTGTTTTGGTAGGGGAAATCAAGGCAGTAGAAGCTGAAATACACAGCCCATGCCAAATTCCTGCCTTGCTGAGATGTGAGGAGGATATACTTAGTATGCAAGGAGATGGGCCCAGGTTTTCCTCCATTTGTTACACACATTCACCAGCAGAGGGCAATCTTAGGAACACAAAAAGCCTCTCAGTTAATACTCTGTTCTGAATTGGTGGCTTTTTTTTCTTCATATCCCCTGATTAATGGACCTGTGCATATTCAGCTGGTTACTTGAGCGCAATGATCTTTAAATATGAAATGGCACAAATAATTGTTTTATTATTTATAGACCTGCAACACCTACTTTATGACATGTCACACTTACCATTGACTACTATATAATGTCTGAGAAACTCTGAAATGCTGTAAGAGTGTGATATGGTCTTGGCAAGCCTGCAGGCTACCCAAATTTCCCAAAATGCATTGCTGCCGGTATTATTCAAAGTCCTGATACTTTAAATACAGTAGACATTCATCATACAATACATTTTTTAATTGTTAAAAATTGCATCTTACTTTAAGGTAACACTCAACATAAAGACATTGCGTTTTGAAGTAAAGTGAAGTATAAAAATTGAGGAAGAAAAACCTCATTCATAAGTTAAACGCTTGTCTAAATCTTATTCTCTATCACAAAGTATATCCTGTAGGTTATGAACTCTATACAAAGCTTTAAAGTAAAAAGGATCAAACACATGAGCATACAACGCACCTTAGTAGCTCTGAACAAAATTATTAGCTAAGCAGGATTCAATCGCAGTGTTTGAAAGGCTAGCAAGCTCTAGGTTATGCAGTGCAGCTAACCATAAAGGACTCATTAAAACACATAACAGGGAATTTAATGGGTATAAACTGTAATTAAAGATGACTCACAGTTGCACTGAAGGAAATATAGAGCTGGATCGATGAGACAGATGTCTCTGTCGTCTTCAAATGGCAATCATTCAGGTTCATTTTTACGTGATGACATAAATACTGACCCACTTTGGTACAGTGTACAAATCTCGACTAAAGCTAATGCTACCAAAGGTTCAAGAGCAGGATTCAGCCTTACCAGATCTCATGCATACTAAAAACGAAGATTTAATCAGAACCTAACTGCCCGAGGGCACAACAACACCAGATTAAAACTGCCCAGTAGCCCAGTATTCTACCATTCTGGAGCCCAACTAAACCAGAGCCCAACAAAAGCAATGATGAATGACCTCGGGCCAAGGAATAAATGATATACCTAGAACAGAGTCCAATAGAACCCAATCATTATAGGCTGCATATGCTAATAATAGTAATCCACTGGGATGCAAAGAAGTTTGACCAAAACCATGCTAGACGTGCAGATGAGGGCTAGAGGCATATGGGTCATATGATTGATGGTACTTTCCTCAAACAATAACTTAAAATGAGCACATGCTGGAAGATTGAAAAATGGGCAAAAGCAGTTGTTTTTTTATATACTCGACTAAGTCCTTGTCTACTTGTCTAAGTTAGGTGTTGAAGACTCCATAACCATCCACCCATCCATCCATTTTCCACTTTTCCTATGCAGGGTCACAGGGAAGACTCCTCATATTCATCACCTTTAATAAACATCTTTATAGATGTTGTGCTCATTGAAATCAGAGAGAAAAAAATACCATGTTTCTGACTGCTGATCGCTAGACAAAGCCAGTTTTTCAGACTTAGGTCTGGGGATGTTCCAGTCTGCATGAATGTGGCCTTACTGAGAGGTTCCTTTCACTTAAGTTGGCTGTCATTATTCCTATTATATGATTAAGTGAAAAGGAAGGAGAGCTAAATGCTAAAAGCAACGGAGTACATTTGCTGAGAGAGTGGTTTCCAGGAACGGAAGGGCTCTCTGCTTACACCGTAACTGCCAGGACACCAAAGTCCAATCATTCCCTGTCGGTCCCTGTCTGCCATGGAGATGTTGCCATGACAATGAACTTTTGTGGAGATCTGGGACTCCACTGAAAATCCTGACCCCGAAAGGGCCTTTTGGGATAATGTGTCACTATGATTCATCCTTTACCTGATACAGTGCAAGCAACAGGTTGATGCAGGACTGATGTGAACAATGCACGCTTGTTGGACAGTCACTGTGATTTGAGACCTTGTTAAATTGGTCTTAGCTTTAATGAACAAGCCACTTTGACACGTCTGTCTGTCTGTCCCCAAGTGCCCCGTCTCTGTTTCTCTCTGCCTGGTGGATCTCTCTCGGTCTCGCTCTGATTCCCATCATCCCTGCCTTGCCCTCACCATTTCTGTCTCTCCCTTTATCGCTGTCCTGCAGGCCTCCTGTCTCCATTCCCATCTCCCGCACATGTCCTCATCTGTCCCTGAATGTGTATTTCACCGTCACAGCACCATTACCTCTTGGTGGCGCCGTCCTGCAGCCACATCCAGGGGGGTCTGTCACTCTGTCGTCAGCGGCGGTGGTCCCGCCAGATGAAATGCTGCCAGCGCGTCGGGCAGCAGCGGCGGACGGCCCTGGCCCTCAGGACTCATGTCAAAAATGCTTCAGTCTGCAGGTCATTTGCTGTAGTCAGAGCTGCTCGCGCTGCTCACTTCAAAGAGATCGCGCAGAGCGAGGGAATGAAAGGAGGGAGAAGCGGTATTTGGTGGTGGTTTAGCGATGGACAGATCCTTGCATTCCTGCAGGCTGAGATGGTCTCAGAGAGACGCGTCCTGCTCCGAGGGCTGAGAGACTAAGGCTCTGTCTATGTGCCCGTCAGCTGTCAGGTGGCTGGGTGCTTCTATTACCAGCTGACTTGTTTTATTGGCTCCATGGCTTTAAAAGAAAGAAATGGAGCTTAATTTGCTTTTAGGGTTCTTTGTGTTACGGAGGGGAGAACTCGGCGGG
This sequence comes from Cyphomyrus plagiostoma, assembly GCA_019775915.2. Lineage (NCBI taxonomy): Eukaryota > Metazoa > Chordata > Actinopteri > Osteoglossiformes > Mormyridae > Cyphomyrus > Cyphomyrus plagiostoma. Next base: position 12,909,110 of record JABFEA020000017.1, on the reverse strand, counting down.
GTGGGGGGGGTCAGGTTGCTGTGCATTGTGGGTATATTATACATGTACCAGCTAATCCGTGTCAGAAAGGACACTTTGTGTTAGGACATCATTCGTAAGCTACCATTTCAATTGAAAGGACCTGCATTTCACTTCAGTGCCACGTTCGTATGGCGTACTGATTGGTACCACTAATGTTAATGTGACACAGCTGGATGAACCTTTCAGACACAGAAACAGACCAGTCGAAGCACACGGAGAACTGTCACTATTCAGCCAAAGCATAGGAGCCTTTCAGATAGAAAGCAGTTTGTAAAACATTAAGTAGCTCAAAGTGTGTTCCCTGACATGGACTAGGTGGTCACAGTGCAATTTTATAGTGCATTACAATAGTGCGTCACATTCTAACGGCACCACAGAACAGCAGATGCGTGATGCAGTGCAATATTTAAGAGGAAGGGAAATTCCTTCCAAGCCTGCAAGGCCATAACTGAAGCTATCATGATGCATTTTTCATCTCCGACGAGCATGTTGATCATGTTCACGCTGCTGCTATCAGTATCATGTCCCCATTGCCATGCCACGGTCTGACATTTAGGGCTTTCTGCCGGGCAAATAATCTCCCATTTTGTGCTGGAGCACAAAGTGATGTGTGGGGCTGGAATGAGGAAACGCAGGGAAGCACCAGCGCCTGGCAGCCTCACGCGGAAGCTGTCGCTGTTAGCAGAGAAGTGTGAGAATCGATTTGGTAAAAGGGCACCTGCGTGGTTTGACGGGTGCGGAGCCTCTGCAGGCGGCTGGTGTGATGAGCGGCTCAGGACAACGTCTCCAAAAGACATTCAGCGTCATTCACCGCCCTCCAAAACATTATAAAACATTCTGGGATATTCGCCCCTGATTATGACTGCTGCTTGATCCTGCATGTACTGTGACACCAAAGCATTTAACACACAGTATTCTTATTTCACAGAGATTTCTCAGACATTGTCTGCTAAGGCTTTACATTAACTGCACCTTCATAATGCATTGATAGGACATTCATAAGCAACATGTAAATATACTCTAACGTAGCAACATGCTTTAACGACTTTAATATAGATCAATAGCAAACATTATACGATTGTACAATTATAATGGTTGTTATTATCACAAAATGCTTGGTATTAAAGTATATTAAAGCTGTTAGGTTCTTAATGAATACTTACATGCTGCTGATGAATGCATTATGAAGGTGCAATGAATGTTCTAAGAATGCATTATAAAGGCATTATGAGGGTACAGTTAATGTAAGGCATTTCCAGTTTTCATTCTGCAGTGCAGAAAGCAATGCAGTGACTCCCCCTTTGTTTAGCTACAAACCTTGATGTAATTTTAATGAACAGATCAGCTTCAGATTGTTGATGATTATTGATTGTCTGTTGTGAAACTGCAGTTTTTAAGGGTGGTCAAATCCATGACAGAACCTCAACTAACACAGTCGGGGAATGACAGATACTCAGAGAACAACAACAGGTGATGATGATGACAGATGCAGGTGTTATCATTTGTAAGTGTCTGTGTGTGTGTTTTGTTTGCTGTTATATACATGAAGACGTTATTCTGTGCATAAGTGTGCTTTTGCACATTGGTGTGTGAATATGCGTGTGTCTGTCTGAATCTATGCAGAGGTGTGCAAGATGTGTATGTGTGTTTTTGACTGGAAGCTTGTGTGTGTGTGATGAAAGTTTCAGAGACTGGCACTGCCTTTGCCGGCTCCTTTAAAGATGTGCCAACACAAATGTATTTACCTCTGTGCTCAACACAGCGTGGAAAAAAGCGTGACATCTCCTCACTGGACCCGCCACTGTGCTTTCTTAAGTCACACCCTCGGCGCTTAAGACAAATCAGGAATGCAGAGAGTATTCACAGCTAACAAAACCGTGATTACAGCGGGTAACAGGATCGGTGCTAATCAGTGTGATCCCAGAGAAATGCCCTGGATTTCCACCATTGTTCGAGGAATTTGTCAGATGATTTTCTTCTCATTTTAGCCATTGGTTCAGCTTTCCTCTTTGAGGAAGAAGCTGCTCTTTAATTTGCCTCCCGCTCTTTGCGGAACTTTGGAATGATCACAACCTGTGGAAAGACACTGTGGAAATTCTAACTGGCAGTGATGTGCCTTTCTTGTGTTTTCTGACAATGAACAATGGCTACCTGATAAGTAATGGCACTGGTACAGAAGAAGCTCTCCAGTGTGAGGACGCGGGAGGGAATAAACCATTATCCAAAGACGTGTTCTATCATGTCTAACGTTCTGTTTTCTCCAGCCAAATCCCTTAGTTCCGTGCACAGAAAATATTCAAGCCCTGTAATAGTGATATGGAAGGTAGATAAGGGATGGGACAAGCATTTATCTGACTTGAGACACGGACAACTTGTAGAGTTTTTGGGGCGGCCTGCTGCCTGAGCTTTTCAGCGGGTCGACAAGGCTGTCAGCAAGACGGCTGCCCTCTGTTCTGTCTGAGCTACAGCACTCACTGAAATTATGAGGCAGCGGCAGTCAAAATGGGCCTTCTGAAATGTCATTTATCTAAGGTCGCCCTCTGCTGCCCAAAGGACGGAACCGCTGTTCCAATGCATAGTTAATTTTGGTGAGAGCTCCACCTTCTGAGCTTAGATTCTAATAAATGATTCACATATATGTTGGAATCCTTGGAATCAGTATGGTTGAATTAAATATTTACTGCTGACTGTCCATTTATCCCAGAACTAGGATGAGAATGTGGTTTTTAATGACTTCCTTCAATCATTAGAATTTGGGGTCACCATTACAGGATAGAGGGTCTAAGGAAATCCTGATTCCTCTGGACCATGGATATGCAAGGTTTCTCCCAGACAATATTGCAGATATCTTGCATTTTTTTATTATCGAACACTGGATAACAGTTGAATTCTATGTCCAATTGTTCCACAAGTGAAATGGTCATCTGCTTTTCAGGAAATACAGATGTGGGGTTGTGCAACGTCACCGAATCGCCTGAGGCACTTGCACGCGTCCCGCATGGTGAGCCAGTGCTGGGGCGACCACTGAATGTGCTCATCCCATGTATCTGATGAACTCGCTGTGTGTTCACCATGGCACACAACTACGGTTTCCTCGGTCCTCTATCAGATTTACCTCTCAGATCCAAATGCAGGGAGACAAGTGCCAGTTATCTCTGCCGCAGCCTTTGAAGGGAGTTCACAGGTCCTTTTGAAGAAACCTGCAAGTGCGTGCAACCGTCTTGGTAAACACAGGCGGAGGTTCCCAGCGAAGCATGCCTCCAGCGATGGAGATAAAGCTGGTCTTTCCTGTGGCTCCAGGGATGTTGGATCGGGCCTCTTCTAGCAAGATGAGCTCCATCTGGGTGGCAGCAAAACAACAGCTACCCAGGATGCACCTGAAATGCAAATGGCCGCCTTCTGCAAATGGCCATAATAAATGAACAAAGGAACACTCACATTTTTGTTTTGCCATTTTTTATCATGTGCTTCAATCTGTAAGAATACATTTCCTTTACAGCAAAGTTGAACTTTACAACAATAGCCTGAAGGGGAACTTACAATAGCACCCTCCCGGTAAATATGTCATAGGTCCAGCATTAGCGGCCCTTAAGGTTCCATGGCTTGTACCTGACATCACTCCTGCTCAGGCTCCCAGCACTGCTCTCGACTGCTCCCGTGGCATTGCCGGTTGGTTCTAGACGTTCTCCAGTGTCTCCTCCCAGAGTCTTCGCCAAAATCTGGCTGTCACGTCATGTTGGTTCTCCTCTGCGTCCATTTCTACCGAACCCGGACTGTTTCTCCACATCTGCCACCATACCGTCTGCTGGTCCCCTGCCAGGTCCACTTCAGGCCTCGACTCTCAGTCCTCCACAGCAGTAACTATGGATTCCTTTTCTTCTGCTGCTCCCTTTTTCATTTACTTCAGTCTTTGCAGGCATCTCTAGAACCACTATATTGTCACTGTCCAATGAAAATCACCTATATCCACTTTTTGATGAACACTTTTTTATGATTGTGACATTTTACTTGAGCTGGAATACGGCCATCCTCCTCTGTCAAACCATAGCATTTGTTTTCATGATGGTCACTTGCTCAGATTAGTGTACATCCATAATCTTAACAATTTAAAGCTGATGGATATATAGTTAGGTAACTAAAACCATAGTTAACTGTGAATATAAAGTGAGATTAGTTTGCATGTTGCTGATGCTGACATCTTTTCCCTGCTGATAACAATCCACATAAGTCCATTTAAAAGCATCTAACTATTCACTGATGGCTGAGGAAAGACATGCTTCTATTCGTGGTGCTAATGATGTCACTTTGTGTTGTTTTAGATCTGTTTTAAAAGGCAGTTTCTGAAAAACTGCGTTTTTTTCACACTTTGGAAATAATGGATTTTTTTTAGATATATGTTTTCTTTAGACAGAGACAATATGCTACTTTTTGTAGAAAATTGTATACAGAGTTGCCCTCTTGCGCCATCTTGTTTGTTTTAGTGAGCTGATAACTGATGTTACCTTTGCATTGCACTGTGGTATATAGGGAGAATGCGAGTACATTGTGTGTCCACTACAACTTGCAGTGCATTGTGGGTATAATATAGTGCACTAAAATAGTGGGTCAGATTCTTACAACAATACAAATCAGCAGAGTCACTATATGGTGCACTACTTCGGACATAGAGAGCAATTTCATTGCCTGTTCACCTCATCATGTGATCACCTTCTCCATGAAACGAATACAAATGAATGACTGCAACAAACCTGCAAAGATAAAAACAAAAATTAGAAAGACAATTTTTCTAGCTCTTGATTTATCATTTGGTTTATTGTGTTCTGAGCTGTTATGCTGGCAGCAGCCAGCTACAGCTGACCTTACCTCCTGACGACAGCAGAGCCTCTGCTTGGATCTCTGTGTGCCTTGCTGACATCGCAGCCTGAATGAGGGATCATCACCTCTAGCTGAATTTCTCTAAGACCAAGTTTCCTGTCTGGCAGCCTTACCATCCACCATGACATTGCTGTACAGGCTGGATCACTGACATTGTGTCCATCAAGGTCTGCCAGGAACCTAGGGATGATGACAGATGACCAGCTATTCTTTGCTGACTGCATAGCAGCTCTTAGTCTACATAGACATCTCCCAGTCAAGTACATTCACTCTGTTTAACATCAGGAAGATTAGGCCTTATTTGTCAGAATATGAAGCTTAGCTTCTAGTCTATGCACGTGTTATCTCACAAGTAGACTACTGCAATTCCATATTGACAGGGCTACCAGCTTGTGCTGTCAAACCTCTGCAGATGATTTTAAATGCTGTGGTATGTGTGGGATTCAGCCAAAATGCTCTCTTTGTCACACATCCTCGGCTCCATGTAAGAGCTCACATCAATTTCATGTCCTTGTTGCTGAATTTCCATTAATAGAAGGTCATTAATGGGATGGTACCCATCTCCACCAACATGCTCCTCAAGACCTGCATCCCACCTCATCCTCTTTGGTCTTTGATCAGCAAGCCAATGGGGCTTGATAAACCTTCCCTTATATGAAAAGCCTTACTTAAGACATTAATCACTTATGGTTTCTTGGTAATGGAATGAATGAGCTGCCAAACCACATTTGCTCATCAGATTCACACTCTGCATTCATGAAACACCTCATAAGCCATCTGTTCTGGGGATACTTCTATCCATTGACACTCTATCTTTCCTTCCTAGTCTCCTAAATTCTTTAAATGTTCTAAATGTTGTGCTTCGTCTTTTGATCGAACACTGCCATTGGATCTTCATATATTTGAAAAACTCTGCATAGCTCTTACTCAAGTTTTACTACTTGAGTTCACTACTTACTACTAATCGTTTATTGAAAGCTCAGCCTAGCTGCATGCACGCCCAGTAGATTCCTTGACACCCCTATATTTGTAAAGCATTGCTTCACTTGTATACTGCTTTTAACAGAAGTGTCTGCAAAATAAACAAATAAAATAAGCCAATCCTATGTGGGTTACTTTGAACTATGTCTCCACTATATAATTTTACCATTGATCTCAGCACCAGAATGTGATATGACACCAATGTGTCCTGCCTCATTTGGTCTCAATCTCATATGGCAGAAAACTGGAAAAAAAATCACTTGCTTAATGGAAAATGGCTTTCTGTACACAAACCTACTGATCTGCAGAAATCAATTTCCATTTTTTTTTTTTTGTGGGAATCACTGCCACAACAACACTGCCACCCCTCCGGGGAAATTAATGTTTGATAAGGCGCTATACAGGCGTGCAGAAATGCACAAAGCTAAAAGGCTTCCACTCACTGACTGTGTTGTCATGTATCTCTACTCCAAGTGTAGAACATTGCAGATCTGGATGAAATACGTAATATTCCACATGAAGTTTTCAATCCCCCATTAGAACATAATAAACTAGGGAGTAGCAGCTGTGCTTAGCTCTGTAATGGCCATTTAAACACCCCCCCCCCCCCACCCCCAAATCTTTCATGAAAGCTTAATTTGACACAATTGTTCTCTTTTTTCAAAACAATTATAAATAAATGAAGATGTGGCTGCCCCCACCGTTAATTTAATGTTACTCCGCTGCCGGCTCAGGGCTTTGCCTCTCATTGTCAGGTTCTGATTGCCCACAGATGTCTGTGATTGTGACTCTCATAAAGGAGCCAGGCATTTTGTTTCTGCCAAACAGTGGTGGGAGCTTTCCGAGGCAAACGTGGTTTCTGGGTTATCTGGCATCCAGTTTTGTTACCATGTTTCTCATTCTGTGTATAGCTAACAGAAAGTTGGCTAGCATCCAATGTGCATTGTGGGTTGGGGGGGCGTTGGCGTTGTGCTTTCTTCTCCCATTCTTCATATAGATGCTCTTTAGTGTTAAACACGCTTGGTTCTGAAAAAGAATGCAGCACCTTTGAGTCTGCAACTTGCGGGTGATGATGAGTTTTTGTTTTTAGGCAGACTAGTGTTTTATGTGTCTTTTATTTGCCTCTAGAGGCTTTTCCTTAGCGTTTTATGTCAGTGTTTAGTTGCTAGATTATTTCAAGGCCCTGTTCTCTTTGATGAGATGTACCACTTAAAGAAAGATTATGGGAAAGTCACTATGGATTAATATGTGGGCTATTATCTTTGTATGACTGGGTTTCTCACCAAAGAGAAAGTTGATGTGTTTGTATACTAGTCAAGAAAGCTACAGTATTTTAGGATTTTGACCACTGATTTGGACCACTGTGTGTATGTGTGTGTGTGTGTGTGTGTGTGTGTGTGAGTAATAAAAAAATAAAATACTTCACTGTGAAGACCATGAGTTAAATACCAATATTTACTGTTTGTAATGCAGTTTACACTGTTAACAAGGGATGAATGTTTAATGGCTATATGGTGTCACAATGTGAATGTGGGGTGTAATGATACAACAGCCTGATGCAACCAGTATAATATCACATCAGATTGTCCAGTGAAGATGTAACAAAATCTCGTAATGATCCTTCTGCTGTGTATTTGTGGAATAACTTAAACGATTATTTATGACATGTTCCATTCTTTCTCAGTAAAGCTCTGCATTTTTTTAATATCTGAAACTGATGGAATATTACCATATTTGAAATGCTTAATAAACCATAAACAAATCCCAAAGGCACCACTAGATGGCACCAAAATGCAGGGTAAAGAATCCGCAGGGCCTTTTCAACCTAATTTAATTTGAGCCATGCACTTAAATTACTAATTTAGAAACCTCAGTGGAAGAACCCCGCCGTTACTGTGATCTGAACGGGGACATGTTTGGCCTCCTGGGTTATCTTGGATGTTTTCATCTGCAAAAGGCTGAGGCCCTGTCATTGTCTTCACCCTCCTGAACATAGTAGTGCTTTCGGATTCAGTGAATCAAAATATAACCATGTTAACAGTTTATCTTTAACAATGTCCTATTCTGTATATCTGGATAAAGAACAATTCTAGTGGCTTATCCACATATAACATGGTTAGTGAACAAAAAAATAATAATAGAATAATGTAGTTACACTTAATCTTCCAGAAGAAAACAATTCTATATACTTCTTAGGGACAATGCTGTAAAGAATTCTGTAACACTTTGTATCAATTAGTACACTGATTTAACATATACACTAGGGAAAGTGATTTCTATTTGAATGGTGTAAACCTGTGCATTCATCTTGGCTAGTCAATCCTTACAGCGTTGGAGTACTTAGTACGCTATGACCCAGTCTATTCACAGCAGCTTGTGAACCCATGCATGCAGAAGGTAGGAGCTTCATCGTACTGTGACCCTCTCTTTTCTTAAAAGCTTGTGAATTCATACAGGAATAACAATACAGTCAGCGTAATGAGTCTATATTCAGAGCAACCCTCAAGTAGCATGCAGGCAGTATCGTAACAGTTAGCACTTTCCATTCGTTGCTAGCTGGCTGCTTTCCCCAAGGAGCAGTTTGTAATTATGTCACAATTAAGTCATTTTTGGCTTTACAAACATCACTTACCACAAAGCCCACTTCAGCAGCCCCACACTTAAAAGCCAAGTGAAAATCTAACATAGCAAGAGAAGGGTGCACTGATATTTAACCTGCATGCTTTAGTCCTTCATGCATGGGTGTAAATTATTGGGGTGGCGGGGGGTAGTAACCCCCCAATAATCAAAACCAGCCAATACAACCCCCAGGACCTCCTAAAATGGGTAGAGACCTCAACCCCACCAATGTTCAAATCAAAATAATGCCCTTGCGTTCATGTAACCCTTCCCTCACTTGACCACTCCTTCCTATACATTTTCTTGTTCGATGCTTCAAACGGCAGTTTTTATGCTGGAAATACATAGATTGACATTCTGGAATCATTGCGTGATTTCTTTGCAGAAACTCTCTGGTGTTTCAATCTGTTTAGCTTTTGTGCTTCAAAAAAGAACCAGTAGGAGATTCTGGAGAGGGACATGATGTGGTTTGCAGGTGAGGATAGAGATCTGGGATCAGCTATGGGGCCCTTTGTGAAATCTGGGATCGACTATGGGGCCTTTTGTGACATCTGGGATTGGCTATGGGGCCCTTTGAGAGATCTGGAATCGACTATGGGGCTCTTTGTGAGATCTTAAATCAGCTATGGGGCCCTTTTTGAGATCTGAGATTGGCTATGGGGCCCTTTGTAAGATCTGGGATCAGCTATGGGGCCCTTTGTGAGATCTGAGATTGGCTATGGGGCCCTTTGTGAGATCTGGAATCGGCTATGGGGCCCTTTGTGAGATCTGGGATTGGCTATGGGGTCCTTTGTGAGATCTTGGATCGGCTATATGGCCCTTTGTGAAATCTGTAATTGGCTATGGGGCCCTTTGTGAGATCTGGAATTGGCTATGGGGCTCTTTGTGATATCTGGAATCGGCTATGGGGCCCTTTGTGAAATCTGGGATCGGCTATTGGGCCCTTTGTGAGATCTGGGATCAGCTATGGGAGCCTTTGTGAGATCTGGAATCAGCTATGGGGCCCTTTGTGATATCTGGGATCAGCTATTCGGCCCTTCATGAGATCTAAGATTGGCTCTGGGGCCCTTTGTGAAATCTGGGATCGGCAATTGGGCCCTTTGTGAGATCTGGGATTGGCTATGGGGCCCTTTGTGAGATCTTGGATCAGTTATGTGGCCCTTTGTGAAATCTGGAATCGGGTATGGGGCCCTTTGTGAAATCTGGGATCGGCTATTGGGCCCTTTGTGAGATCTTGGATCGGCTATGTGGCCCTTTGTGAAATCTGGGATCGGCTATTGGGCCCTTTGTGAGATCTGAAATTGGCTATGGGGCCCTTTGTGAAATCTGGGATCAGCTATGGGGCCCTTTGTGAGATTGGCTATGTGGCCCTTTGTGATATCTGGAATCGGCTATGGGGCCCTTTGTGAAATCTGGGATTGGCTATTGGGCCATTGTGAGATCTGGGATCAGCTATGGGGCCCTTTGTAAGATTGGCTATGGGGCTCTTTGTGAGATCTGGAATCGGCTATGGGGTCCTTTGTGAGATCTGGAATCGGCTATGGGGCCCTTGTGAAATCTGGGATTGGCTATGAGGCCCTTGTTTGAGTAGATATGAGTTGTAAGCCCAGGGGAGGGGCATGCCTCATTATCGCTGTGGCAGCTGATGTCCCCAGCGTAGGCTGAGAATGCCAATGAGCTCGGACACTTGGAGAGCAGAGTCCGTGTGTTGTTTGCCCAGGGAACAGGTGTATGATGCTGTTGGGGATGAAACAGCTGCCAGCGTGACCCAAACGGACCCTTCAAACACAGAACCCTGGGTCAACAGGGCCCTTTTAACATGGACCTTTGGGTAGCTTTAGTTAGCACTTTCCACTGTGGGTGAATGAAGAACAGTTTAAACAACCTGCAGATCTAGGTCTAATTTGCATTCATTATGCAGAAGCCAAGTGTTGCGTGTCTCTGACAGTGTTGACTACAGTAAAATTAAGAGAAAAGTGGTGGCATCTGCCGGACTCTGAATAATAATAGAGAAAAAGACCAAGCAACAGTATCCTCTTATTAATAGCCATTAGCTTCTGCCCACACCATTTTACTCAATGGGAACATATTTTATAGAAAAGATTAAAATGAATCCTGCGCAATAAAGGAACATCATGTTAGTTAATAGCCCACTTCTCCTGGCCACGGAGAATATCAAGTTAGCCAAGTACTAATCGCCAAGCCATCATGACCAAACAGACTAGTCTCCATCCATCCATCCTTCCATCCCCCCAGGTAAGCCCAGAAATTAACCCAGGGAAGACAGGACATGAGGCAAAACCTCAGTGGTATACCACCATATCAATATTATCTGCAAGTAATGTTTTCCCTTTTTGGTCATTTGGTTGTCAAGATTCTCCCCAGGACCAATGATGGAATTTGATGATTTGGGACACAGCAGTAGGAGACAGCTATCCCTTATGAAGCCATTAGATTCACAGAGGATGTACAATGATGCGTCGCCAAACTTAAAAATAAGCCAATGAATGACCACCCCCATACATCATGTTCACTTGGGATAATATGCAAAAGAAGATAAATCTATTTTTAAACCAACCTGGCATTTCATTTTGGAATAAAAACTGGTGCAATACCTTTTTCGAATCTGAAATGTACCTGGTGTCAGCCAGAACATATAGATTTGTTTTATTTAGAGTGAACCAGAATATTAAAATATTTCCCTGCGTGCTGATGTATGGCCTCAATAAAGGTTAAGATTTGCCTGATTTGTCTTTTCTGACACAGCTGTCTTCATGGTTTGTTTCAAGTTAAATTACAAGGAAGGTGCAGAAAAGCCCCACTACTATACCCAAAATACCAGCCGATGGGTTTGTGAGTATATGAGGGACCAAGATCAAAGACACTCTCACCCTACAAATTCCAGGAGGCGCTGTTCCAGTTTTAGCTGTTCAGTGTTTATTCTTCACAGATCATAATACTGTATTCATTCATTATCGTTAAATATTCAGTGCTCAATGGCATTCCTTTCATGGTCAAAATTCAGGCAAAGGGAACCGGTATCCCTGTTCTTGATTACTGTAGCAATGTCCCAAATGGGCTCTCATTGTAACATGAAAAACATGATCAAAACAGCATGTTCAGCTATTTGTACTGATTTCTTAATCTGAAAAGCCCGGAGTCAGAATGCAACAGCAGATTGGACAGCGGAGGTGTAAATCGCTGAACATGACATTTTCAACAGTTTTTTAATGACTGTAAACACCATTAGAAGAAAAAGGAATTTAAACCTAATTTGCTTGCCTCTTGGTGCATATATCCTTAAATTAAGTTACTCTATATGAAAATGAAGGTGAAGATTAGTCCCCTCATTTACACATTTATTAGATTTTACTACTGCAGTTATAGACTTTGATTAGGGCCTTTGATCACTTTGAAACAAAACACATTCTTCTGGAATTTGTTTTCTTCTTACTTTCATGGCATCACCTCAAGTACATTCATTTATGTAATGGGGATCAGCCATTTGGAGCTTATCAAGTGAGTGTTTTAGTTCATCTGTTCAACTCCATTGTCACTGTGCACTCAACACTCTTCTGTATTTAGAACCCTTGTTTCTCTTCATAGAATTAAGGCTAAATACAGAGAGAATCCAGAACACTTTATATTAATTATCAAGTAAGCACTTACAGTCAAGATTACTTATACCAGGAGGTCATTTTCCAGGTTGAAAGAGTTGGAGATCTCGAAAATCTATTCCATTTATTCCACTAGTATGACCCGATCCTTGGCCTTCACAACACCCAGTCCACTGGATCTGTTCTCCATATTTCTTACACTTCCTGGAAAATCATTTACACAGCACTATTCCCATTAACCACTCTTAGTTGATCTGTTCTATGGAACCTCCATCTTTTCACATCTCTTGGTAGGTTGGTTCCACAGTTGACCACTGAAGCCTTGCCCTTGTGTACTTCTTCACCTCCTGTGACACCACATGGCAATATGTAATGGATAAACCATACAAATATGAAAATAATTCCTGAAAACTTTGTGAACTTGCACTAGCCAAACTGGAGTTGATTATGCAATGCATATGGAAAGTACTCACAACACTTTCCATTTTTTGTTGGATTCCAAAATCAATTTTTTTACCTCAAAATTCTACACACAAAACCCCATATTGACAAGGTTTTTATTAAAAAATAAAATATAACATGTATATAAGTATACACAGCCTTTGCCATGACACTCAAAATTGAGCTCCAGTGCATCCTGTTTCCACTGATAATCCTTCAGATGTTTCTACAACTTGATTGGAGTCCATCTGTGGTAAATTCAGATGATTGGTCATGAATTGGAAAGGCACTCACTTGTCTACATAAGGTATCATAGTTGACTGTGATTCTAAGAGCACAAACCAAGCCAGGAAGTCCAAGGAATTGTCTGTAGACCTCCGAGACAGGATTGTATCGAGGCACAGATCTGGGGAAGGGTACAGAAAAATTTCTGCAGCATTAAAGGTCCCAATGAGCACAATGGCTTCCATCATCTATAAATGGAAGTAGTTTGGAACCACCAGGACTCTTCCTAGATCTGGCTGCCTGGCCAATCTGAGCAATCGGGGTAGAAGGACCTTAGTCACGCAGGTGACCAAGAACCCGATGGTCACTCTGAGAGTGCTCCAGTGTTACTCCGTGGAGAGAGGAGAACCTTCCAGAAGGACAGCCATTTCTGCAGCACTCCACCAATTAGACTTGTGGCCAGGCAGAAGCCAATCCTCAGTAAAAGGCACATGACTGCCGACATGGAGTTTGCCAAAAGGCACCTGAAGGACTCTCTGACCATGACAAACAAAACTCTCTGGTCTGATGAAACAAAAATTGAACTCTTTAGCCAGAATGGAAAGCGTCATGTCTAGAGGATGATTGCTCATCAGCTGGAGATACCGTCCCTTCAGTGAAGCATGGGGGTGGCAGCATCATGCTGTGGGGATATTTTTCAACAGGAACACCTGACAGGATGGGCAGGCAGGGCAGGAGCAGGTAGGATTAGGGCGAGCAGGGCAAGAACAGGCAGGATCTGGGTAGGCAGGGCCGAATCAGATGAGGCAGGAACAAGCAGAGTGAAGACAAGCAAAGTTAAGACAACAGGCAAGACAGAAGACTATGCTAGAGGAACGCTCAGTATGGCTCATCTAGCTACAGTATTTTGGACGGGCTGGTTTGTGGCTGTGCTAGGGGCGTGACAGTAACCCCTCAATCCCACCCCACTCCCCTTGATGGCCACCTCCTGGTGGCAGAATTAGGAATCAGGGTCAACCCCTAGGACATGACCTAGACTTCTGGGGCTGATCTCTATAATAGATGATGACGAGATGGTAGGGATCCAAGACATCTTTAATAGGGACCCATGCGTGTTCTTCCAGTCCGTAGCCCTCCCAGTCCACCAGGCACTAGCCTCTTGTGCCGATTGAGTCCAGGAGGGCACAGACCATATACACCTTGTCACTATCCTGCAACATCTGAGGGGGCAGGACGACAGTGGGGTATGTACCAAGCTGTACCAGACAGGGTTGAGCAGGGAAGCATGGAAAGTCAGAGAGAGATAGTACATGTTCAGTAATAACAGACGGTAAGAGTTTGGGCAAACCTGATCTATCACTTTAAAGGGGCTGATGATCTATGGCGCTAATTTCTTGCATGTGGACAGCTTTGGATTTTTTGTAGACAGCCAGACGCTTTTCCCCAGGCGATAAGCAATAGCCAAGTGGCATCGTCAGAAGGAAAAGGTCTTCTGTCATTAGGCTTGGCACTCTAGGAGATGTCGGGCTTGGGACCACTGCAACCCCAGTACCACTCCTTGACCAGGGGCATGGTGCAGGGCAGGGCATCCCAGGGAGACAACTGAGGCTGAAAGCCTAGCAGACACTGTAATGGAGAAAGGCGAGTCACGGGATTTTCCCCGGTGTTACTGACATATTCTGCCCATGGGAGGTGTCAAGCGCAATCATTCAAGCGATCCTTATACCAGAGTCGCAGGGCCTTGGACACCTCCTGATTGGTCGGTCCTGGATGACACCTCCTGGATGATCGGTCATTCCATTGGACTGAGGGTAACATCCAGAGGTCAGACTGAGGATGACGCCTAACTTAGAAAAAAAGCCTCAGAAGATCTGGGAAGTGACCTGAGTGAACTGGGGGCCATGATCAGAGACCATGTCATTGGGGATGCCGTAATACCTAAACACCCAAGTAACCAGGAGATTGGCCAGCTCATTCACCAATGGAAGCTTGGGGATTAGGAAGAGACTATACATTTTTGAGAACCGATCCACAAGAGTCAGAATCAGTTTTCCTACGAGATAAGGGAAGGTTGGTCATGAAATCCATTTCTAAGTGCAACCAGAGCCAAGAAGGCATGGGATATATAAAGCTGGCAATAAGTGCAATGGAGGACTTGAGCTGCGAGCAATCTAGTCAGGAAGCGACATACTCATCTACGTTCTTCTCAACCACCAACATCTCTGGGAGGGAAGCCTGGTGGTAGTAGTAACCTCATGGTGACCAAAGCTGTGGATAGTGTGGACCCACTGCATGGTGACCAAACAAAATTGGGGAGGTACACAGATCTTATCCGCTAGGCAGTCAGGGAGTGGAGAATGTTGACAGTTGGTGGACTGTATGGACTCATCTAAAGTCCATACCGTGGGGCCCATGAAGCAGGATGGTGAAAGACCTGGTGAAGGTTGATCATTAGCCTCTGGCGGGTCATGCTATCAGGACAGGGCATCAGCTCTCTCTGATTCTTTGAACTAGGAAAGTAAGACACTTCGAAGTGAAAACAAACGAAAAACAAAGACCATCGTGCTTGTTGCGCGTTCAACCATTTGGTATTTTGGAGGTATTCAAGGTTATGGTGATCTGTATACACCATAGTTCATGATTTTCAATGTTATACTTTCACTCGGTTGGAGAGAGCTTTCTGGAATAGTAAGCACACGGGTGCCAGCGTCCTATAATCCAGTGTTGCTGGAACACAAAAGCACTGACTCCTACCTCAGAGGCATCAACCTCTAATTCCAAAGGAAGTTTGGGATCAAGCTGAAGTAGAGCTGGAGCACAGCAGAATGCATTCTGGAGCTTGTGGAATGCTACCATGGCATCCTGGGTCCACTGCAACCTCCTGCTTGTCCCTCGGGTCAGGGGCATTAGGGGAGTGACCACCTAGCAGAAGTTTCTGAAAAAATGGCAGTAGAAGTTAGTGAAACCTAAAAAGTGCTGTAGTTCTTTCACCGTATGAGTTGGGGGAAACTCCTTCACAGCGTTGACCTTGTCCTCATCCATGGCCACTGACCCAGACTGGATGACATAACCTTGGAATTTCAAGGTATAACGATTTTTTCCCTTTAATATTTAAGTGGTGGTCACTTAACTTTTATAGGACTATATGGACATAGAAAACATGTTGTTTTAGGGGGTAATAAATGAGAATATCATTGATGAATGCACTTATTCAACAGACCAGACAGGACCACATACATAAAAGCCTGGAAGATGGAAGGGCTGTTTGGAAGCAGTGTGTGCCTCTGTTTTTGATTGCTGACAGCAACGATCATGGATGTTGTTATCCAGTGTGATTGACATCCTCATGTATGTGTCAATGGGGAGGGTCTCTCCATGGGAGACAAGCTCAACTTGCAGATTTAGGTTCAGGGCTTGGCAATACAGGACCTTTAAGCAGTCTGGACCAATAAGAAAACAGTGTTTACCAAAGCCATGGTATATATACACTATATATACAAAAGTATTGGGACACACCACTTTATCATTGAATTCAGGTGCTTCATTCTAATCCATTGCCACAGGTAGATGCATAAATTCAAGCACCTAGCCATGCAGTCAGGTTTACAAATATTTTGAAAGAATTAGTCATTCTGAAGAAATCAGTGAATGCAAGTATGGTATTGTTGTAGGATACTATCTTAACAATAAGTCATCTTGTGAATTTTTTTCCCTGCTAAATATTTCACTATCAATTGTAAGTAGTATTATTGGAAAACAGAAACTCAGCCATGAATTAGCAGATCCATAAAGTAATCTTGAATACCTCCAAAATGGTTGCAGAGTGCTGAGACAAGTAGTGTGTAAAAGTCACCAACGCTCTGTTGACTCTGTTGAGAGTTCCAAACTTCCTCTGGAATTAACCCCAGCACAAAAAGTGTGCACTGAGAGCTTCATGGACTTCCATGACCGAGCAGCTGCATGCTAGCCTCAAATCACCAAGTGCAATGCCAAACATTGGATGGAGCGATGAAAAGCACACTGCCACTGAACTTTGGAGCAATAGAAGCATGTTCTGTGGAGTTACAAACCATGCTTCTCTCTCTGGAAATCTGATGGATAAGTTTGGGTTTGAAGGATGCTGGGAGAATGTTACCTGCTTGACAGCAGTGTGCCAAATGTAAAGATTAGTGGAAGAGGAATAATGGTATAGGGTTGTTTTTCAGGGGTTAGGATAAGCCCCTTAGTTCCAGTGACGGGAACTCTTAAAGCCTCAGCATGCCAAGACATTTTGGACAATTATATGCTTCTAACTTCATTTGAACAGTTTGTGGAAGGCCCTTTTCTTTTCCAGCATGACTGTGCCCATGTACACAAAGTCCACAAAGGCATGGTTGGATGAGTCTGGCTTGGAACAACTCCACTGGTCCAGACAGAGCCCTGACCTCAACACCATTTAACACCTTTGGGATGAACGAGAATGGAAATTGTGAGCCGGGCCTTTATGTCCAATATCAGTGCCTGACCTCACAAATGCTTTTCTGGATGAACGGGAAAATGATGAAGAAAGTGGTGCAGACTTTATCATAATGTTCTAAGATGAGCTGTCCTGCTGACTAATCAGATTAGACAGTGGGAATACATCCATGACTATCAGACTATGGGTGATATGGCAGTATTTGTTACACAGAAGCTCGAGTCACACAGTGCCATGTGACACAAAAAAGCTCGAGTCGCACAGTGCCACATGTCACAGACAAAACAAACACTAGATGCTTGTCACCAGCCAGAAAACAGGCAATGCAAAATGAGGCCATAGAAATGGATTGTACTAGTATCAAAATGCATATGTTAATTTCACCTGTGACATTAGTCTCCCCCAGCTCAACTACCATCTGAATAAGTACGTATGATTCAGGATTTCAGCAAGTCAAGGACAGTTCTGCAGGATCCCCCTGCATTCCCCTCCAAGATCAAACAACCCTGCAGTATATACTATTCCACACTTTATTACGTATCTTTTCAATACAGGGTTTAATTTTCAGCAGCCAGCATTATAATGACAAATAATAAATATACAGGAATTTCTGTCATTAGAAATCCATGGTGTCTTTCATCTTATTTACTTGTATGACTGTTGGCATTACCTAATAGTAAACACATTAAAACAAATTGCCTGAAAAGGTTTAATGCAAATTACTGCTTTAGCTACAAATACAAAAAAAAAGCAGTACGTTTTTAAAATCACAAATTGTCTCCGGTATTTACAACAAATATATCCATCGCAGAATGAATGGGTAACACAGCCACTTCCTTGAGTGAACCGCCACCTGTGGGGAAAGGTATTTACTTAGTCACCAGCAAGCACCTGTACACACTGCTGACATTTCAATAAAAGGCCAGAGACACTGAGATCCTTAATGTTGCTTGATTAAATTCACTTCCACCTATAAGCAATGGATCACTGCTTAAGTATCAGTTTAGCACACAGGGGACTCACACACATCTATCAGTGTTAGACGACGGCCTGCGTTGCCAATTTCGGTGTCTCTCCAGAGATAATAAAAGGGGTAACAGCTGTTTAGAGAACGAGTCACGGTGGGCGAATTATTGCACTGGGCGAGTGCAATTTCAGAGACAGTATCGCTAAAACATGAGCAAAGAAGGACGGAAACACAGTAATTCAATGTTATTAGTAGAAAATTGTTAGTTGTTAATTGTTATATGGGGATAAATGTATATATATATATATTTATGTTTATTCATTTTTTAACTACAGAAGTATATATATTTACAGTATATTTTATTAGAGATGTCCCTGTAAAAATGATCTTTGCACTGGTTTAAGATTATGATGTCATTTCAGTCTGTCAGCTTAGCTGTTTCTAAACCCTCCCATTTCCCATAACTGCTTGTCCTTTTCAGGGCCGTGGGGAGTCTGGGGCCTTAAAGGAACAAGCCAGCATGGGCGCCAATCCATCAAAGGGTGTGTGTGTACATACACACACACACACACACACACACACACACACGGACACACACACACCTACCTATGGGCAATTTGGTAACTCCAATTAACCACTATATGTTTTTGGACTCTGTATGTGTGTGGGGGGGAGTACCCCTGCACCAAGATATTAATTATTTGAGCTAAGAATAAATGGCTGAGGGGCCCTGAGGAGAGTTTTGGGAACGAAAGTGGTGCCCTTGTAGGTTTATGTGTATCTTCTAGCAAATACACACTTTCTACCCAGATAAATAGCCTTTGAGTATAAATAGTCTTTGACTGACTTTGGTATAGCACTGTATGTGTACATATTTTATTTGGTCCCACATTGGTAAACTCAATTTCATGAAATTTTGTGACTGCATTCAAAAAAGTAAAAATCTTGTATTTTGTTTGGTTACTTATGGTTATGGTTAGGGCAGGGTAGCGGTTAAGGCTGTCGTCGTTGGTGATAAAACCTGTTATCTTGATGTTGTGGGGACTATTTTTTATGTTAATCTTTTCACATAACATGATGCCCTGCTCAGTGTTTTTACAGAACAGCAATATGTAACATACCATTTGCTGCCATTTGTAACCAAAACATGTAAATTACATTTAATTTCTCAAAAGTCTTAATATCAACACAGCCACAGACATATTTTTTTAGTCAAAAACAAACTTGAAGTAGTTTTCTATTGAGCATCTCATTAAAATTATATTCACTCTCAAGGGAGTCATTTGCAGTCTTTAAACAGAATGTCATTTGGCTTAGAATGTTTCAGAAAGTTAAAACAGACATTGTTTCTCATTATGTTACCAGTGCTGATACACGATGAATAAATATGATTAATTTCAGAAGCAGCAGCCTCACCTTGCTGGAAGATTACTGCCCTCTGAGGTATTCCCTGTTAAACAGGAAAGTGGGTAGACTGAAAGATTCTAACATTTAAGCGTTGAATTTAATGAATCTGCTTTAAGTTGTCTGTTTTTAATTTCTGTGCCAAGTCATTTATCTACAGTGGCTAACCCTTTATTGAGATGAATATTCATTAATGTACACAGTGCTTAATGTCCATAGCTACCACACCACCTGCTACCTGCTCTGAATCATTATTCAGCTGGTATCCCCCAATCCCTTCCTCTACCATGGTGAAGTATTAATCTTTGATAAGTTTCGGAAGGTACGGTGGCAGGTAGAATGAAGGCCCGTGTTCATGCTGGGTGGGGAAGGGGTAGATTTCCGAATTGTACAAAGAGCCATTACATTATTATTGCTGATCTAGGCCACGATACAGGATACTGGAATCGTAGCAGCCTAGATGAATCATGTACATGTAAATCCTTATTTTTCTTAATTTACCTTTGAGTATGAAGAGGTATTATAATTTGAGAAAAGTAGTATTCTGTTCTAGCAGAAGCCCTGTTCAGATGTGAAGGAGGTGTGGCGTTGATATAGGAACAGTGTTATACTATAATCCGGAGGCCAGATGTCACAGATCTGTAACAGATTGATCTCTAGAACATAAAACTGACCTGGAATAGAGAATCACTCATTCAGATTACAGTGTAAGTGATTTGCAATATTTCACTGTGGTTAATTTGCAAAGGGCCCATTTTTCCCCAATGCTAATGGTATATTGTTCTAAAAAAAATGCATAAAAATGACAAATGAAACAGATTTTTTTCCCAGGGTGACCCAAATTATTTATGAATATCAATTTTTTAGCTTACTATTTTTGTGAAAGATCTGTAGATTTTTTTTCTTACTTGACACACACGCGCACACATATATGAAAGGTGAGAAAAATACTATAGTGAATGGCATCAAGATTTTAAATAAAAAACATGTTCTGTTTGTTATGCCGATTGTGTATAAAGAGGAAGCATTTAGCTAATCATTGGTGAAGGAAGATGATGGAGAAACTATTTAATTACTATTCAAATGGTTGTACTTAATATCATTTAACGGTTGCAAGGGTGTTGACTGGGAGGACCTTTGAGGTTAATTAACAAGCTCTGGCATATTAAATGCCGCGGCCATTCTTGAAAAGGTAATATATTTGGCTTTTGAATAAGTTAAATTGTGGGGTATTTAGGAACGAATTACCAACCTATTTAGCACTCAAACTGCGGTATTTTCTAAGAACTGAAGATACGGCATCAGTGGCATCCATGACAAAATGCCCAACCTTTGTTTGCAGAAAGGATGCTGAGTTTAAAGTAGAAATGTGTGTTTTATACTATAAATCGTATTCCCATTTTCAGCAAGATCCAGCATTTAAAAACCTTACTAGTTTTGATGTGAACTTGTTGGAGCTTTTAGCTAGAGACTCATTTAGCACTGAAAATGATTTGAATGTCATTCTTTGTGGTAATAGTTAGCTAACTTTAATAAACAAAACATATTTCGCTATTTCGGTTGGAATTAAGCATTTTATTTTACAATAAAAAATTATAACGTATTGGATTTATTATAGTTATTATAGTTACAGAGCAATGTTGGGCTGATGAAGATGTAGACATCTGATTATATTACGATTCTCTTTTCATAATACTAAACTGTAGATATAACAGAATGTACTATACGTACTTTTGCATTATTGATATCACAGAATACAGTTTTAGAATGCTTCCTTAAATACATTAATTAAATTTAATGACAGATTTTACCAGAAAAGAGACACTCTCCAGCTGGAGTTGTCTACAACACATTGTGGATTGTTTGCTTTCAGATTTAAGCAACCTTTTTCAAGTTGACTGGGACATGGGTGGGGTGGGGACATCCTGGACTGGATGCTCCTCCATCACAGGCCACAATTCGGGCCACGGGGGGCCAAAACAGTCCCTGCACGACACCCATGTGACTCGGGGCGAACATGCAATCTCCACAACCACCACAAAAGATGGATTCACTCCTACAGTCTTGGAGGTGTGAGGCCACCCATTTAGGCACTGAGTCACCAAGCTGCTTAGCCGTGTCATCCAACATGCCTTAAATTTAGCACATTAAAAAGTCAAGAAATTATTAAAAAAGTAAATGTGAACCAAGAAGTAGTTGGCAAAGTTTATTAACCATATATGTGAAAATGTTCCCATCGAATCCTATTCTGATTCACTTTTTAAAATGGGAAAAGAAAGCTTTTTATTTATTTATTTGTAAATGTGCTACATTTCATATGCAAAATTATTACAAGGATAGTCTGTGAATTCAGACTCAGACCTTCGAATGATATTCATAGATTTTTCACACACCATTTGATATCTATCAGTCTGAAAGTGAACGGTCATCATAGACAGACATTGGTTCGGTAATAAACTTTGCCCTTTGGGTTGGCTGAAGCTTAGGGTCGACCGCACAGCTCTGCTGCTATGGGTTTTATTCTGACCTGGCTCTGTGCGAAGGGGAGGACTGTATATTTTCAGAGTTTGTGCTGGGTGTTTCCCACAGTCCACGGACAGCCGGTTAGGGGGAACGATGTCTTGAAATTGCCATAGTGTTTGGACAATTTCCTGGGAAAGGCCCCCTGTACTGCATAAGCAGTTATGAAAAATGGGTATGTATTAACAAATAATAAAAATATTGCAGGCAGTCATTCTTAAATTGGATGCAGATGCCTTGCCTTTCCAGTCAGCTATACCAGACACTGAATGTGCTGAACAGTGAAAGCAGATGAGAAGTGAAACATTAAGCCTGTGTTTCACAGGATAAGCATTTAAATATCTATTTAATGCATATAATGGTTCTGCCTGCAGAGAGGAGTGTCTGACCCACCCCTGCAGCAAGATGCAAAATCACTTGCAGCAAACCATGTACGCACTTGCGTTCTGGGTGAGTTACTGTCTTGCACACATGCAAAAAGTAAACCGGGTCACTCCGAAAGCTCAGGATGTATCCGACAACATCTTTTGTGGTTATCTGTGGGGTCCAGGCTGGATACGAGAATCACACCTGGGCAGATGAATGTCGCCATCCGATCAGTCTGTTTGAATCACATTTCATTTGTTGCTGAACATACGAGGGAACTGTGAAGCAAAATAAATCCTGGATTGCAATAAGTTTATGCAAAAGCCATAAATAACTTTGGGGGCTGGAGTGCCCTGCATGCCTGGCATGTTTTGACATCTAGCAGGGTGTTGATTTTATTTGAATCTCTAAAATAAAAATGTCAGTTTCCTTGGAAATACTTTATCAGCCTCATGCTAAATGCTAATTAGTGTCAGTGGATCTGGTCTCTTAATTTGTCATTTTTTCTACGTTTTCCAGTCTTGTTTTTTAGTTTATTTATAATATATGCAACTATGATCCCTAAGTCATTCAGCCTCTGTGGTGTTCGAAAAATTCTCCAAAGTTCCGTAGTCCAGCATAGAGTGGCTAAATAAGTCATAGTTTCATTTCAGCAGACAGATATCCTATTTCAGAAAAGGATTTTCAAAAAGATAAATACATTAGTCCTGCAGAAACAGGGCAGCGTGATGACTCAGGGGGGGTAATACTGTGGCTGCACATCTCTTGACTGGGGGGTTGAATCCCGCCTCTGCTCCGCGTGTGTGGAGTTTGCATGCTTCCCGTCTGCAGCTTCCTCCTACTGCCCAATAAGTGTGAGTGTATATTTGGGCTAGCATCTCACCAAGGCTGTCCCCCTATGCAAAAGTGGACATCCCAGTTCCAGAAAGTACAAATCCAGACCAAGATTTAGTTTCAACCAACCAGTTGAGTACTCTGTGACTCTTTATACTTAACTGGTTGGCTGGAACAAAATCTTGGATTTTTACTTTCTGGAACTGAAATGTTCACCTCTGTCCCCACGTTCTCTGGCATAGGCTTGCCCCCACCCCAACCAAAAAGATAGATTAATATATGTATTGCAAAGCCATCAGGATAACACAGAAAAAAAGATTGGCAGTCTATAAGAGATAATAGTTTTATTATGCTTATCTGCATGCGTGTTTTAAATTACTCTCAAATGCATTTCTGTGAATATATCAAGCAGAAAGTAAAAGTAGGACAATTGTGAATGTCCACAGGGTGTAGACAAAATAATGGAAACTACACATGGAAAAGGACTTTTACTTTGAAGTAGCTAAATCACAATTACAAACGCAAAGTCGTATTAGGTCCCAGCCCCAGAGGTGCCTGTGAGGAATTCAGACAAGACATGGCCGGGGGCAGCTTATTACCACGGGCGGCGGGTGGGGGGCGGGGCCACTCTGCCATTGGCAGAGAGGAGGAGTGGGAGGGAGTCATGTGTGGGCCCCATGGAGGACGGGGACAGGGTTCGACTGGCCATCTGGTATCCTGGGACTTTTCCCAGTGGGCTGGTGGGTATGTGGGCCAACAAAATTTATCATAGGGGAAGCCCCCCCATCCTGATCAGCGATATTTATTGCTCGACAAAGGCTATTATGGGAACCCCCATCCGACTTGGCAAATGGTCTGGGGCCAATTTTTAATCTCGGTCCAGCGCTGGATGAGGATGAGGATGTCAGTTTTGCCTGCAGAGTCAGACGCCTGGAATCACAGGAAACATGACTGACTGTCACAAGGATGAATCTTCACAGGGAGACCGTGTCGCCTAAGAGGACCAGTGGTAACGAGCAGAAGGTCACTGACAGGGATACATAGCAGATGGTTGCTAAACACCACAACAATTCTACCTTGAAAATTACCGCGCAAGTGAATCGCCACCTCTGTGACCCAGTCTAAACACATGTATGTTGTGAGCTTCACAAAACTGCAGAAAAGCTGTTTAGAGGCTGTTTTTACCCAGGGTTAATTCACAAAAACTGGTGTAAATAGCAAAAATCCTGGACATCTGAGTAATGGTAAAAATAATATGGTCTGATTAGTCATCTTTCACATTTTTCCTACACATGGTTAGAGGTATGGTTAGAAAGCCAGGACCTACCTATCTTCACCCCCCAATGTCTGCAACCAGCTATCAAACATGCTGGGCAATACATAATGTTATAGGCCTCTCATGGGAGCCATTAAGCCTGGTAGTTGCTTTGCACGGTCATATAAAATTCAAGAAATATGAGACCATTTACTGGACCAGGTGCACCATATGGTGCAAACACCATAGCTTATGATGTTACTATGTTCCAAGGTGATAATGATCCCTGCTGAACAAACTCATGTGGTTTCATGAACGGAAACCACATGGAGTGGATGGAAATCTTCCATGGCCGCATGGAAAAACCTAAGCTAAGCTCTAAAGCCAATAGTCCTATATCCCAGCATTCCAAGAAGCACAAGAATCACTGAAGTTGATCTTACGGCTAAGAGTGTCCCAACTCCTTATTAAGTGTCATTTTTATGTTATTGTGAGTAGTTCCTTTATTTTGTTTACTCCTTATTTCCTGCACAAAAAAAGTAAAATTTAGATAACACTCTGATTCCCATGACAAAATGACTTAATGCATAAATGTATTTTCATATTTTGCATAAAGCTCTTGCTATTATTGTATGTGTTTGTTTATGGTAATGAAGCAATGGTGGGTTTTAATGTAATTGTATTTTTAAAATGCATCCGCTGTTGGTGACAATGGGACAGATGCAGGGTACAAAGTTAGGCAGTCGAAAGAGAGTATTTCTGTTAGAGTTGCATAATTAATGAATTGAAGATGAGCTGGACTTGGTCTTCAAAAGTGCTTCTTCTAATTAGATAGAGCTAATCTCTACATGGCCACTAAATTGCAACATATCTCTTGGCAACCAATTAGGAAAATGTGTACATTGGAAGGCTATACAAACAGGAGCTGGGGTCTGGCTGGTCCCAAATTTGGCCATTTCATTGATGAACCTCCTCCAAAACCGCAATCTTTCCAAGTTTGTAATAAAGGGACATCTACAGGTCATACAAATTACAGGTCATACAAAACTATATGAAGAAAAACTAAATAAACCAAATAAAGAAATTGTTGCATTGAAGTCAGGGAATGTCTTAATAATTCAGTATAATCAAAATGTACATGTGGTCTGTATCTTCAATAATCACACAATCACAGAAACTTTCAAAGACCATTTGTTTAATGAAAGGTGTATATACCCCACTTAATTTAAATTGTATTAAAACAAAACATTTTGAGTTTTAGTCATGTGCAATACGTTCTAGTTAGTGAGCAGGGCAAATGAAGTTACCACTTTTGAATATACTTAACAAACAATGGAAGAAATGGTTTATGTGCTTGTATTCAAACTTTCCAGTCTGTTGGGTTCTTACACTGAATCACCAGTAATAATGACAAGTATGATAAATATCAAAGCATCAATTCAACCCATGTTTTATTGATGCAGACAGAAGAGCAAATTCAATGACGATTCATTTGCACTATTAGCTAGGAATCATTCCCATTACCATCGTCATGCTGAACGGCTCAGAGAATTTGCGAATGAGAATGGGGCTGGCAGGGACTGGAAGGTCACCGACTAAAAGGAGCCCCTGTATTTGCATGCAGAGTGTGCTGTTGAAGCTCTGCCAACAGAGGCACCGGCATGTGGAGCCAAAAGTCATCTCAGACTCCCAGCGACCCACTGTGTTTGTGTGCAGAGTGTGTCACTGAGCGCTAAGCCAAAGTCGACGCACACTTCCTGAGAACAAAGCAGAGCTGATACCTCACCTGCAGCTCGGAAGGGTAGGGCTTATTGGTACTGCGTTCCCCTGAGAGCCTTTTCATGTCTGAATGGTGTTTTTAATAGCTACCTCAGCTCTATCAACACCCATCTCGCTGAAGTCTGTATCCAGCTAGAAATTAAACTAGCTAGAAATTATGCCAGTAAATACCCGGCTCCTATCTGCAATTACAAGCCCTTCATCACAATGCTCTTCAAAAGCCTCGCAGATGTGCAAATAGATGAGAGTACACAGAGGTTGTGGCTTCGCCTCTGCTGGAGGTGATTTATTTGTTCACCTGTAAAGGTTTCCATTGTAGGGTGATGCACACGTTATGTATGGGCGTGACGGAAGCGGCCGAACAATTGATCTCCATGATCGATGGTCTGCTGCACAGGAAATGAAAGGTGGCAAGCCCATAATGCTAATCGGGCTAATAAAGTTAACAGTGCAAATGAAGGCAGTAGAGTGTGTAGTGGTGGGAGCTCGTTAGCTTGTGGTTCATTCCTACACTCTGTAGGACATACGACTGCGTCACATTATCTACCGATGGAATTTAAGGACTGGGCTCAAGAGGCCAGGGTAGAGTCTGACCCCAGGAAATCTGTCACCACAGGGATAAACTGGAATTTCAGGGAATGGAGAGCCTGCAGTTCTGGTACAAATCCATTATGGGGAAGCCAGGTAGTGCCCATCAGTGCAGATGAAAGGGACATCCTGATTTTGCAGAGTTCAAGGTGTACCTAGATCGACAAGGAAGGGGGTTGTATTTCACATCTTTAAATCAATCACAGTCTTCATTGTATGACATTAACAAGGTCCGATTTTTTTCTCACCCTTGAGCCAGGGACAGTGTGTGACTCCATGGGCTAAGCCCCTGTGACTGGGTTTGGAAGGTCGCCATTTCAAGCCTTGTTATAATAATAATAACAATATTATTATTATTATTATTATTATTATTATTATTATTATTATTATCAATAGTGTCATTTATTGTCTGTGTACTAGGGAGTTTCTAGCAGCTGGAACCAAATTCCTTGTGTGCCCCAGAACACTTGACGAATAAAGCTGATAATGATTCTGATTCTGATCATCAACATCATGCAAAAATAAAGATGGGCCTTTACTTTGCTCTGTACAGCCTTTGCAGGTAAGAATTTTCGTATGTTTTGCATCTATTACATGCCCCATAACAAAAGACAAACAAAATAAAACAAAATTACAAATCTGCGCACCTTGCTGCTTAACAGGAAACATTGTGGTGGTGATGTCATACAATGAAGACTGTGACTGGTTAAACTGTGACTGATTAAACTGGTTGACTAAACTGGATAAACTGGTTGACTGGTTGACACATCGAAGTCAGCAAAATCAGGACATGCAAGACCAGAGGATGCAGGGAGGACCCATAGCTGCCATATTGCTCCTGGTTCACAGAAACAATACAGAAAACCTGAAACAGATTCTAAAATTGTCTGTGTAATTCTTTTAGACATTTAGTTTTGCTAGACTAATTGGGTTTGTGTTGCCTGGGGTTGGCTCCAGAACTTCCCATGATCCAGATAAGGATTGATCCAGATCAGGATGAGCAGTGGTTGGAATATTTATGAATGGATGGAGGAATTGACGGATGGACATGTCTCACGGCATCATTTGATATTGGTTGATAGAAAGCAAAAAGAAGTTTAAAAAAATCAAGTTAGCAATCATGGCAATAGCCTTAAGTCGAAAAATTTCTTCTCCAAAAGCACACAGCAAGGAAAGGCAGTTCGTGATGCTGTCACATAGAGACTGTGTAGTCTCCTGGAGACAGTGTTGACGCAGCCACCTAGAGATAATTCTATCACTTGAAGTCACATAGATGTGACACTGTCACCCGGACACTGTTATCTTCTGGAGAATATGTCATCGGGAGACCTCGATGTCGCCTGAAAGCGCTGTTGATACTGCAACCTGGAGATGATCTATAGCCACGTGTTGATTTTGAGGATGACACCATTAAATGAAAGCAACTTTCCCAGCACACAATCAACATCTAGCTGTCTGATTTTAGTATAACAACATGGTCTCAGGGGACAGTGAAACCGGTAACATGCTGTGGCTCAGTTATAAGGTATAGGTCCCCAACCTACTGGAAAATCCTACCAGCATTATAGTGACATATAATTTCCACCGTTTCAAGCTATGGAGCATGTATGCTTATGTCAGTTTGGGTACCTTATTTTACGAGTGCCTTCTTCAGTCCTGTCAGGTATTTGTGTGATATGAATCGCAAACTAACAGCAATAGAAATCATTGATCTTCAGCTTTCAGTGAAGTTACCAGAGGTGGATAGTTCAGGTCTAGAAAATAAAAATCCAGACCCAGGTTACCATTGACAATAAATATGTCTGTCAGTATTGCATCAGTGTTGTGCCTGTTTCAATTCAATACTCAGTCCTGGTATCTGTATGCACGAAGTATCTCTGCAATCAAAACTCACAGAACCCACAAAAACCCACATTGTTTTGTTACTAAATATTGCAGTACCTGCTGATTCTGTAACTTTGCTGATGACCTGTAAATCACTTTGGATTAAGTCCACAAAAGCATGGGAATGTAAAAATATCCATCTACCCATCCATTCATCCATCCATCGTTGTTCCACCTGCTTATCTTTGTCAGGGTCATGGGGAGGTTTGGAGACTAATGTCAAAACATGGGAATGTAAAGTGTATGACTTGATAGTTCGACTCAAATATAAAAGGGTTGATGTTTATTTTACAGGCGTAAACATGTGAGGGGCCGGTTTTGTGTTCATTCAGACAATGATGGAAAATTACGGGGTATCGTTATTTGAAGAATTGAATAGAGGGATATGATGAAGAATATAATATAGATGCTTTCTTGTGAACTTTGACAGTGAGGAGGAGAACGCCTCTCCACGAATGCATGAACAGCATTCCTGTACAATGGTGTTTTCAGTTTGATGGAGAGAACCCATAGAATCCCAGGCACACAAGCACAAGGGATAATTAAAAAGGCAGCTTCTGGATCATTATTTCTGAATGCTAAGCAGAAAACAGGGTGCCTGGTTTGAGCTCCTGAAGCCAGCATCAGGACTGCGTGCCTGCCTTGTTTTTCTGGTGTCTCCCCCATATCTCTCACACCCTTTTACATACATTCCTTCACACACCCAGGTGCTCTAAGCATCAATACCTACTACCCCCCCCCCCCCCCCAAGCCTGCCTCAAATTTATCCTAAGAGATGTGGGGTTAAGGAGCATAGCGTCAGGGACTCTGGAACTTTCGAGCACCCCGATGATGCCTGACAGAAGACTGAGTGAGCTACGAACATAAGGAGACAGACGAAGTCAACGGGTGAACTATGTCAAGTACGGAGATGAGTGTTGAGTCATGTTGAATGTAATATTTACTTGCTGCCGGTATATTATAAATGCTGGGCTCGGTCACTGCCTTTCCTGTAGCTACGTGTGAAATGCCCTCGGCATACTAAGCACG
This sequence comes from Cyphomyrus plagiostoma, assembly GCA_019775915.2. Taxonomy (NCBI): domain Eukaryota; kingdom Metazoa; phylum Chordata; class Actinopteri; order Osteoglossiformes; family Mormyridae; genus Cyphomyrus; species Cyphomyrus plagiostoma. The sequence continues at coordinate 12,879,249 of JABFEA020000017.1, read as the reverse complement.
ACTGCACCCACAGAGAGCTTTTTATTCCACAGAACAATTTTAGAGCTACGCTGATTAATGCCCCCCCCCCCCTTTTTTTCCCCAGCCTGGAGAACTGGTGGTTTCAACATGCATCGCATCCCCAGCGTATCCTTACTTATTGTGACAGTGGTTTAACAGATGCTAATAATGTCAAAACAGGTTAAGACCAGAAAGGCCCCAAATTAGCCTCCCTCATGCATATGCGTTGCCAGTGCTATCAGTGGACTTACAAAACAGAGTCAAGAATTGGAAATGATCCAGGTCAGTAGAGGTCAATACTCATTAGAGAAACAGTTCCTGGTGCTGTTCTGATTATGGTCAAATGTCGTATTAAAAATACCTTTATTCACTAGGGTGATTGGCTGAGATTTTTTTTAAATTGAATTATTTGAAGACATGATCTGTTTCCTGGACATTGTTTTAAAAATACCCACTAACATTCCGTAGGGCTCCATGGAGTGCCAGAAACATTTGTTATGCTGTCATCTTAGTGGGAGGCTGAACACAGCGATAAACAGATGGTTCATTAACATACCCAGAAATTCTGTCTGAAATGTCACCGCCACTCAGTTACACGCAGTAGCTGCACTGAAAGTTTTAAAATAGAATTCCATTATATGTTAATCGCTTTGACGAGATGCTACTGAAATGGTTATGGATCACCCTTGCCTCGCAAGGAGTTGTATAATGGATTGTTTAATTGTGTAATTAAAATGCACAAGAAAAACTGCTTCTTTTCATAATCGGCAGCTTGCTTAAATCAGAGAAAGAGGTAAAAATCACCACACATCTTGAGAATTATAACTGTAACATAGCAATATAATAAAATAATAATTTATGTAGTTTGAATTTAGAATGGATTATTCATGGCATTTGATTTTGCTTAGTCTTCAATTTGCTTTATTAAGATCTGGAGTATCAAATTAGTGAGTAAGCACCCCCAGGGTTTACAAACTTCTCATTTAGATCTTTCCTCAAGGCAGGGGAATGGTACATATCCAATGGTACATATCTGAGATTATTTAAAGCGCTTTATGAATTGCCCTACATCAGTTGCAAAATAAATATATGTAGTTGAACCTTGTGTAAACTCAATTTAATCTTAGGTTAGAGGATCCTTGGCTAAGTCTGAGACTGCTGGTAAAACAGAGTCTGGATTGTAAATGTATTTCTGGTAACTAAAGATCTGTATGATTGTACTAAATCCACCCTAACTTGTTACCCCAACTAGATAACAGACCACTAGAAAACACCTTTATGCACCGTGTGGTCCAACAAAAACAAGAAGAGCATCTATTGAAGTTCCTCTGCTTTGGATTTTTCAATTTAAGGGAGGCGGAGTGGGGTTCACTGGACGGTCATTGGATGAATTTCTGTTGTTATTCTTGAGACAGGTGAGGGTAAACTCAGGGCTGTTGTGTTTTAGTTGGAAGCACAAACTTGGGCAACGCTGTCTACAGTGACAGCACTGTAAGCAAGACAGCACCGAGAGCCTGCCACACGGAAAGTAGGGCATTTCAGCTGGGTTTTCTGCAGTCGACAAATGTGTACATTAATATTTATGCATCCTGGAGTATTAAATAAGTGGACATGGACAAGGCTGTATTTATATCCTCCTGAGACCCAAGGAAAAAAGTGTCCTTCAATTGTAGGTTATTTGTCTTTGGAGGAAATAAGACATCTTACAATGTAGATTTTTTTCAAACTTATTTTTATTTTTAATTTCACAGTATGTCCTCTTTAGTGTACAACAGGAATAAATATGTTTTCTTACATCTGTGAAAAGTAAAAACAAAATGTCCACTACAATGGACATAATTGAATGGGTAGGGTCTCAGGAGCATATATTTGTAGCATTAGCTTAATTTGACAGAATATATGGTATGTTCACTATTGATTTATGTTTTGTTTAGCGTTTGTTGCCTTGCATTTCTCTAACACAGATGAGGGCCCTGTTAAATAATGACATGGATCAATTAAGGTCACAAGCTGGTAATGACTCTTTGTTAATCCTGCCTGGCTGCACAGCCAATGACAGGTGGCCCAGCGAGTTATGCTGGCAGTGTGGCCCACGAAGGTGCCCCAGAGCACCACCATGCAGAAATACTGCAGTATCACGGCACAGAGATGGGAGAGCTGGCAGTAGGCACCGTCGAGGCCGTATCGATCCCAAGTCTCTCTAGCTCTCTGTCTTTAGGCTGAATAGAATAGATAGAATAGTTGATTGACTTTAATCAACACCCACAGCATTGATTAGTGTTTATAGGCACGATACAATTATTGCCTGAAGTATTTGTATTTATTCTATTATTAATCACATCCTCATCACAAACACCAGTATGCACCCTGTGCAGTTCAATGGAGGTGTAAATGAACTATCTAAAGAAGAATTACAAGATTTATTTATTTTCAAGGACAAAAACACTCAAGATGTAATTCATATTGCACCAGGATTCATTTTTGGTCACATGACAAAGGGTTAATGCTAGGATTGAGGTCTAGGGTTAGGGTTAAGGATTTTTGTGTTTGTGAGCTCGGATGTCATTCTGCAAGAGAGAGGTCTTTGTAAGGGGAGGGATTTTTGTGCGGTCAGGGGTCTTTCTATGCTTGAATATACTCCGTCCAGCCTGAAATAGTCTCATCTCTCTGTTGTTCCCAAACTCCCCTTGAAAATGCAAATTAATATCATTCAGCTGACCCTCAGATATAAACAGTTGACAGTCCCAGATGCAGGTATCCAGCCTCTGGTATTTTTCCTCTGAAAACAGATATGCCTGTTGAAGTGCGCGAACATTTCAGGGCTCCAGGGGATAATATTACTGCAGTTTTGTCTTAGTATGGATGAGCAGTAAGGCTTACCCCATCCCAGAAGATAAGTAACATTTTGGGGTGGAATTTAGCCTCATTTACAATTTCACAGTCAGCAGAGATAAAGGGAGAAAATGCCAGTGTGAGACTCCCTGTGTCGCTTTAACATTCCGCACGAGCTGCTGCAGGAGCCCCCACGTCCGCCTAGCAGCCTGTCGGAAGCTGCCCAAGCCCAATCAGTCTGCGTCTCCAATAGAGATGCTCTTTTTAACACCCCTTTGCCATTCCCGTGTTGTGTACAGCTGCACATCAGACACGGCAATAATGACGTCGTCCACTTTTCCGCCCTTCAGTTTAATGCTGAGCATTTTATTTACTTAACACCATATTGAGAGCGGATTGGTCTGCAAGAGTGATTAGTAGTTCACTATCGTGAAAATATATGATTCAGTAATCTCAGAATTTTATAATAATTTAAAAATAATGTGAAGTGCTCAGCTTGTCATTTTCCTCAGCTAATCCGCATGTTTTCATGTTTATTTTGTTGTTGTTATTTGAATAAAGTGAAGGTTGCAAGACAACAGCATGAATGCCAGGATACAGTAGTGGGCAATACTGTGGCAACACTTATCATTTTTGGCATCATGCTTTAAAAATCCCTACACAAAAATTGGTGTGTAGTGTTTATAAGCAGTCAAAGAATCTCAATCAAAACACTGGACAATTAAGCAACTGGATCAACAGTTCAATAAACTTCCGTGATCTTGAAAAACTGAAAGTGTTTGTATAATTTTGGCAAACGAGTGTAGTTGAGCACCCAAGTAACATCAGCCACTGCTGCAGCCATCTTTCTGAGAAAATGGATTAGTGATACAAAGAAAAACTGACCGTATCCTTCTATCCAATCCAAGGTGCCTGCAGCCAATCCCAGGAAGCACAGGGCCTGCGGTGCCTTGGATGAGATGACAGTATTCACAGGGCACATCCACCACCACACACTATGGGCAATTTAGAGACAGCAGCTCACCTAGCTGGAAATGTCTGCACTGTGTGAGGAACCCCAAGTAAATTCAGAGGGAGCATGCAAACTCAGAACCGAAGCCAACGTTGCAAATTACTAATTACTTAGCATTGTACAAGTAATTATACAATTTCTAAATTCTACTGTCACCCAAACATTGGGTCATGCTTTACTGGAGGGGACATGAATAATGTTGTAATATATGCTTACTTAATGCATTAATTAACCAGTAACTAAGTAGTTATCAAAATTAAATTGGGTTAATTACCCAGTAACTCAAGTAGTTACCAAACCTTGTTTAAAGACAAAAAATTGGTCTGCATACATTACAAATGCATACCCATCCAAATATATCCATCCATCCATCTTCTAACCGCTTACCCTGGACCAGGGTGTAGAGGGCGGCCTGGAGCTTATTAGACAAATACTAGAACTTTAAAAATAATGCCTATATTATCTTAAAATAAACAGTGACACATTCAAAGCACTGTTATTACATTATTACTTTAATAATTGGACGTGATATGGCCATCCAGTGAAGATAAAGTTCAGCAATAAAAATTTTACTTTTTCTTTAAATAAAACTTAAGACAAATTTAAAGAAATTTATGAACCAGAACTATGCAAACAGCACATAAGCTGATATTACACAGGTTTATTGTTCATCATTTACTATTGTTCACTCATGTGTAAAATTAAAAAAAAAAGACAAAAAAACAGATTCAACCTTCATTTCCAGCCTGGACTATGAATTTGCATAAAACTGTATCCACACTTATCGACATTTAACTGCTTACTTTATTTCCTGCTGTCATTACAGACACGTCTGAAAGGAAAGGGGGCACGTAGAAAAGCTCTGGGACCACCTGTGCGATAATGCAGCAAGATAATCAGAGAAGCAGTTGCGTTTAATCCACCTGTGTAAGCCTGCAATCAGCAGGGATCGTTGTAATCTCTGCCTTTCTCTGCTTTCGCACCACTGTGGGGAGAAAAACGATTTTGAGAGACAGTTCATTGAAGTATTTGTCCACACTTGTATATTCATCAAAGAAGCTAATGAATAGAACAAAATCAAAAATGAGTTGAAAAGTGATGTTGCACTGTAGGGTTTTTTTCTTTTTGTCTTTATTTAAAAAGCAAAGTTCATAACGTAACAAGAAAGAGAAATATGATGTGTTTGTAGCTTTTAAATTGAAATATATTTTTTTTTTGGGGGGGGGGGGGTTGCTAGAGGACCACCTGAAGTGAAGAAATTGGAAGAAAGAACCTTGGGTTTGTTTCTGAAGATTCCCTCTTCCAAGGGTGAACAGGGCAAGACGACAAGCTGGACGACCCAATATAACCAAAAGAACGCAACAAAACAAAACACTAAAACACTACTTCTAGATCAGGCAAAAGCAGACTTTTTCACGTAGTCCTTGTGATGGGCAGTCAGTGTGAGATTACGAAAAGAGAGAATGATATAAATAATAAGGCTCGGGGAATGACTCAAAGGAAAATTCAATACACATACCAGCCTCACCCATGGTGGCTAAGTAAGAAAAACTATTTCTGTCTATAAAAAGACAATATTTTTCCACTCTAAAGTTTTGCAAGTGCTAAAGTTGATTGCAGATGGGTGCTGTATCTGTCTTTGGCCCTGTGTGAATCTCTGGAGGGAATCAACCACTGCAAGGCCATGCTGCGGCAAGCTAGAGGAAATAGGTCATGTCTTTTTATCCAGCAAGTAACGATTCAGGTTGAATAAATCATTACTCTCATTCACCGCAAGCGCTTTGAGTGATTCTGGTCCGGCATCTCCCATCGAGTTTGCTAAATTCCTCTGATCCCAAAGGTTAGCGCTGACTTCATTAATCTGAAAGTGTTTCATTTAGATCGTGAGGACAATGCAGTTGCAGGTTCAGAGTTCTGGCGTGTTCTTGGTGGGTTTTCGGCACAGGAATGGCTAATCAGGTATGGCTGGTGCAACTTGACAGTCCTGTCCCCATCTCCCAGTATGCCCCGATACAGCACATTGTACAAAATTAGGTTAAGAGTGACAGGCACATTTCCTGTATATGAATCCTCACAAGAACAGAAACATATTAATGTTCTGCCTTCACATTTTACACATTTATGTTTGGCTAACCAGCTCATAATCATTTTATTAACTGATGGACTAAATCATGCTCATCTCTGCCTTATCTTGGAAAAACGTAAATGTCAGACAAATATGTCGTTAAAAAAAATGAGTTATGAGTAAAGGCAGTTCCCACATTACGAATGAGGTCTGTTCACTAAGTCTGTCTTTAAGTCAAATTTGTAGGTTGGAAAAATAATAATATAGTACATAATCCATCCATTTTCTAAACCGCTTATCCTACTGGGTCGCGGGGGGTCCGGAGTCTATCCCGGAAGCAATGGGCACGAGGCAGGGAACAACTCTGGATAGGGGGCCAGCCCATCGCAGGGCACACTCACACACCAGTCACTCACACATGCACACCTACGGGCAATTCGGCAACTCCAATCAGCCTCAACATGTTTTTGGACTGTGGGGGGAAACCGGAGTACCCAGAGAAAACCCCACGACGACACGGGGAGAACATGCAAACTCCACACACATGTGACCCAGGCGGAGACCAGAACCCGGGTCCAGTACATAATAATGATCATAATTATACAATAATAAAAAAGTAACTACATACAACTTCAAGCTGATGAACAACTGATGTTTTCTTGAGTTTCACAAAGTAGCACGCGTGTTCATTACTATGAACTATTGTATTTAATCTAAATTTTTTTAATATAATTGGCTTCACCGTAGTCCATTCGTAAATACAAGTTGTAAATCTTTAACCCAGGGACTGCCTTTATACAGGATTGGCAAATTTTGTTTGCATATTTTCTCATGCAAAAATTGACTGCAATCAGGAGTCACCAATGAAAAACACATACCTAAATAAACTAGTAAAATCAACAAAACATTATTTTTCATCACCTAAAGGCAGCATGAATGATCATTAATTAAGAACCTCACGCGGTAAGCTATGTATATTTATTGATGGAGATGAACCTTGTAAAATACAGTTTGCTTTTGATACCTGGGGCCTGATCCTAGGGAGCCGGATACACATTACGGGGAGGTGGCTGTGGAGCGGCTGAGGAGTGGCATGAGGAGCGGCTGAGGAGCGGCATGAGGAGCGGCTGAGGAGCGGCATGAGGAGCGGCTGTGGAGCGGCTGAGGAGCGGCATGAGGAGCGGCTGTGGAACGGCATGAGGAGCGGCTGAGGAGCGGCATGAGGAGCGGCTGAGGAGTGGTGAGATGCAGCGTGAGGAGCAGCATGAGGAATCTGTGCCGAGAACATCCACACATCCATCATAGGTGGTGCACGGACAGCCCAACTTTCCAGCCCCTAATCTGACCAGAGAGCCCATCTATGCTGAGCAAACTATATTTCCTGCTGTCACTTACATCTGTATCACTATGATTTTGTTTTCAACCTCCTCACGCCTAATCCTTCAGTTGCTCCTGAAAAAGAAGAGTCAAAATAATGTTCTCTGATTCACATTCCTGTCCACTTCCTACCTCTAATGACATAAACCTTAGACCATTATGTATACTGAATGCTAAAAACCCATTGATTCATTTGTTTTTGTACCTGTGTGTCTTATTGTGGGGGTGTCTGAAGCCTATCAGCAGAAAACAGCCCAGTATGGGGTGAAAACCCATTGCAGTATACACTCACACCTATGGGCAATTTGGTAATTCTAGTTAATCTTAGCATGCTTTTAGACTATGAGGGGGAGCCATCGGCAACCCCAGGACAACATGGGGAGAGCATGCAAACTTCACACACATGGACTCACGGCAGAGACTCGAACCCTGGGCCCAGAGGTGTGAGGCAATAATGTCAACCACTGCCCCACTGCACTAGCCCGTCTCATGCGCTCTCCCTTTTCAACTCGAAACGTTTATCTCTTGGGCTTTGAAAATACTACAGACTATTTTTTTGTGTGTTTGCCTTGCTTTGTGGGTGGACAGTGCAACCAAACAATTATATATGCACTTATACACCCAGTGGCCACTGTAGTAGGTGCCCCTGCTGATTAACCCAAACGGCCTGCTCCTTCAGACAGCAAATCCTGCGGCGTCGACCCAATATATACAGCGTGATCTAAGCAACCATAAACATGGTGTGATCGCTGGTGCCAGAGCTGGTGCTTCCAGCATCTCAGAAACAGCCGCCCTCCTGAGATTTTCACATACTACAGCGGCTGCAGTTTACAGAATGAAGCAATGAACAAAAAAATGCCGCCAGCCGGTGGCAGTTCTGATGCTGAGAACACCTTGTTAACGAGAGAGGTCAGAGGAGAATGGGGCAAAACTTGTTACAGCTAATGGGAAGGCCACAAGTGCAAAAATAACAGCTCAGTACCACAGTGGGGCACACAAAGGCATGTCTCATGCACAATTCACCAAGCCTGAAAGTACTTCTGGGAAAAAATGGGGGTTGTGCCTGGTACGGTGCTGGAGTAGTTAACAAAATGGCTGCTAAATGCATATCACAAATAATCTTATCTGCGTAACAGTAGAAGCTGCAAAAAATAATTACAGATAATAACTGCAATTTGTATTATTAAAGTACTAAAACATACAACAATGTAGGTACTGTATTGTGGTGGTATTTGTTTATTGAAAGCTTAAACGTTTATTTTTTTCTTTCTGCGTAACAGCACTGAAAATCTGCCTTACATACAAAAAGATTATTTCTAATTTCCAAGTTAGAGCCACAGAACAGACTGTAACAAAAAAAAACATGAACTTTCTCACATTTACTTGAGTGTGAGGCAGAGTGGGGAACAGCAGGGAAGCCCCTAATAATAAGCTACTGATCATCTCTTGGAGCTGCCCTGAGCAAAGACACTGGCACCTGGTGTCTCGGTTAATGGTGGGGAGGCCTCAGGTAGCCGGCAAACTGGGAGAAAGTTGGAATGCCATAATCTGTCCATTTTCATTGGAAAAAGTGCGCATGGCCGCAGCAAACATCACGATCGTCCAACAAGCGTGAGGAGTACTGTGCATTTTCATTACCCTTCTGAGTTTTCCCTTGTGTTTATCTTTTTATCTATATTTTATTCACTGGGGTCATATTCCTATTCTCAGACCAGATCAGATTTATTTTCATGCTGTCTTTTTGTTGATTAAATAAAGCATCAGTTCAGCCAATGACTGCTCATCTGCCGTCCTCCTGTTATATTGCAGACCAGGAAATAACTGCTAAGATGTTTAATTAAAAACCTGGAAGAGGCTAATGCTATGAAAGCCCTACTCTCTGAGTTTTGGCTGCCTGCCATGCTTTCAAAATAACTGCATTACTACATTACTGATCTCTCTATTATTAGAAGTTTTCCCAAATTCGGAACTAGCTAAATAACTTCTGCTTACTTTCACATATTTAAAAGGTGTCACCGTCCTAAAATGCCACTGCATGTCATGTCTATGCATCTCTTTCATATAGTCAGTGTATCACATGACCACAGGTCCCCTTTACATGGATATAAGAGGGTCATAAGCATCAAGCATTTTTTTCCCATAATGAAATGGACTGAATCAGCCAGATGGGTGTTTTTCTGTCAGGTGACACACCAACAAGCCTCTTTATATCGTGGGGTTCTCACTGAACTTCAGCAGTTCAGTTAGGTTTTAACTTCAGTTCAGTTCAGTCAGTTCAATTCATTCCAACTTAATTCAATTCAATTTAGTTTTTATATTGATATTATATTTCAGAACACAGTCACCACAAGGCAGTTAACATGAGTGTGTGGCAATTCATCATTACATCAAAATGGTGCATGGAAAAGGGAAGGAGGATAGAAATAACACCAGTAGACAATGGAGGAGATGAACCAAAAACTCCAGAATGAGGAGAAAAAAACTGCAACACTTTACTTGCTGGGGCACAAATCATAATTATTTATGTATTAATTAACCACAAACTAAGTCGTTTACTCATTAATGAATCGTGATGCATGTTTTATCTCAAGCATTTACAATATTTGTTACTATACCTGTTAATTCTGTAAACCTTGTTTAACCTGTTAATTGCTGAAGGAACTACTGAAGGAACAAGTCATGAATAACACAGGTACAATACTGATGATAGATCTCATGACAGTTTATCATTAAATAATCATGACATTTTATGTCAATCATGATCTTTTATCTCAAGTAGCTACTATATTTTGTTCATGGTTTGTATTTCAGTAGTAATTGATTGTGCTCCAAGATCCACTGGCTGCCCAGACACCCCAAGTATGCTAATATTCTATGATACAGACAAAAATTAGCCTGTCTAAATACAGTCCAATCGAAGAAGGCCACAAAAGGTATGTCCACCATTTACGGCTAACATTAAGCTGTAGACTGTGTTTGATACACAGCTAGGCAGATTTTTACTTACTGTATACATATTCTGAGTGATTTAGATGGGTTTTGACAAAGAATATACCCCATCTCATGCTCCTCCAGGCTAAAAAGAGTGCCATTATAGTGATTATCCATCCATCCATTTTCCAACCTGCTTATCCTACAGGGTCACAGGGGGTCCAGAGCCTATCCCAGAAGCAACGGGCACGAGGCAGGGAACAACCCTGGACGGGGGGGCAAGCCTATAGTGATTATATTGAATCATTTTGATCAAGATTCGTAGCTCTTTATGCAATGAAAATATTAAAAAGGTTTAATATTAACTTGGCATTTTTTGTAATGGCATTGCTTGATGCAGCTCCAAACTGAGTATTGAAGTTGATTTCTCCACTCAGTGAACCCTAAAATTATGAGAACACTGGAGAGAGACCTGAGCAAACAATATCTTTAAACATAAACCTCTGTTATATATTATCACAGCACCATGTCACCATGTCCTCAGAAATGAACAAGCTACTCCAGAGACAAACTACATTCTGAAGTTGTGTAGTTTGGTTTTGGTCGTATCCGGTGTTTGTATGTGTGTGTGTTGTGTGTGTGTGTATAAATAAGCGTGATGTGACATAATTTGCTAGATTTATTGTATATATGTATTGAACATACATGTGAGAGTAAGCTTGGGGGTCACAGAGAAGGGCCCCCCTAATACCCAGAGAGCTGGGGGGGTTAAGGGCCTTACTCAAGGGCCCATGGACATGTGACTACTCTGCCGAGATCGGAGTCTAAGCGCTGACCTTCTGACCACAGTCTTAGCCCACTGCGTCACACCCCACCCAAAAAGAATGGAAGCTGTTCAATCTGAAAAACTGAAGAAAATAGTATCATCATTTCTCCTTTCGCTGTTTTTTTAAATATTTCCTTTGAGATTTAGATCTGACTGAAAATGATGCAGTATGGCTGTCGGATGAGGCATGTTGTTATCGTGTATCAGGAGCTTAGCTGCCTGTGTCACTGCTTAGTTTGTGATGGGAGTGAGTGTTTGCCTTCGACCTGGAGTACTGTTCCAGGACCTACGGTTAGAATTGTCTTATATAGGTCTCTCACCACATTTTAGTTATGGACTAGCTATTGGGAATGACTGAGTTACAAACTGTTTATGGCATGAAGCACCGCACCATATTGGTTTATCTGCCAGTGTTCCTGGGTTCCGGGCCAAACACAGCAGTCTGTGTTATTCCAAATTTAGTGCTCATATACTTAGTCAACAAATACTTTATTCACTGGAAAACAAAAGTCCATAGAACTATGTGCATATATATGTATAAATATGTGTTGGTGCATTCATATCTCTGTGTGTAAAGAATTATGAACAAAGTAAATGAATATTTAATATGACTCGCTTGTGTCAGTCATAGGCTTAACATTTTATAGTTCACTGAAACAGAAAATCTGTTTCTGAGGATTCCTTTATTCATACTATGGTCTATGAAGGGCTGGTGTTTCCTTGACAACAGCTACAGATGCTGTAGACACCACGGGGACTCGACTCCGTGTGAGCCAGAAGCAGACAAAGGATCTGTGGGTAGAGGATACAGTGGTTTGTATTTATGAATCATTTGCAATTAAAATCCTATTATGTTAGCAATAATAATTAGTTGAAAAGCACCCAGGCATGTCGTTTCTGATTTGTCTTTGTTCCTCAGCAGATAACCATGTTGATCTGTACTGCCATTGTTTAGAATTGGACTCCCTGTTAAAAGAATTTATAGCTTTTTTCACTGAGGATATTAAACGAAAAAAAAAAAATCAGAATTTGGTGCAAGATTTCCCTGTAATGACATGCAATGGCATATATTCTTTTCCCGAGAATAGCAAGTTTCAGAGCATTGATTTGCATATTTGACACTAGGTCAATCAAATTTACATTTAAAAATAACAATTAGAATTATTTAACTCTAGCCCACTAACAGAAAGTGCCGGAATGTCAATAATGCTGCACCGTTTCCCACATAAAAAGGGGCCACGCATCACGACCCTGCCGAGCGAGGGGAGGCTCCGCCCACGCACCTCTGCTTTTACTGTTAATGAGATGTCAAACACTGGGCTGCTGCAAAGGGGCCCCTGGTGCTTCATGCTTGTTTCCTTTCCAGACCAGTATGCGCCAAGCAGAGGACTGACAAATGATGTTGCCTCACCTTCACCGCACTTCACTCCCTGACAAATTGGATTTTTTTTGGGCCTTTCAAAGCACCGACAGTTTAATGGCTCTCCACCATGCACGTAGTGTTTATGCTGTTTATTTTTTATTTTATTTTTTTACATCTCATTCACATCAGTATCATGCATTTGTAATTTTTCTTTATCACATCATGGCAGATCTCTGTAATTGCTTGTCTGCTATAAGGGTAAAAATTGCCCTGGATATATTGAATCCAGACCGTCGCTAATAAACATTATATTGAGCATCACATTGACATTTAATTTATTTAGTGGTTGCTTTTATCCAAAGCGAGGTACCAAACTGAAAGCGGGGTCAGCCAATCCCTGGTGAAATGGGGGTTAAGGGCCTTCATCAGGGGGCCGACCCTGAAATCTCTCTGTTAACCCTGGGATTTGAACCAGCGACCTTTCGATGACAGGTCCAGCGTCCAACGATAAAACTAAAATGTCTACTATTGCTAGAATGATTCAGTCCTGTTTTATTTATGAGTTTTGATTGGCCTCCTTTGCTTAAGAGGATGGATCATAGCTCTCCTTGTATGTCTGGTTCCCCTGATCCTCCCATGAGTGACGTAATGACACCGGCATCCCTGCATCTCTGTACTTAATTAATTATCACACTTTTAAATCCCTCCCAGAAATGAGCACTGCTGAAATAACAGGCCTACGCACTGCTCACTGCTGCAGCTGTCGCTTTCAGGGTTAAGTATATAGAGTTTAATTAAAGATTATCTTCACCTTGCAAGCAGCTGCTCTACTTTCTCTGTTTATTGGCTAGTTATTTCAGCCTGGTATATAGCAGCAGAAAAAAGATTTGTAAATGAAACAGGAGAAAAGATACAGAGACTCTTTCCCTGGAACTTAATGTCACGCCCCAAACCATGAAATTAAATCTATGATTTGAAATCACCATCTGCTAAGTTATTAAATATTCACACATATATTCGACAACATACATTAAAGCTATCCACATGTCTACACCTATATAAACATGTGCTTATATCCAGTTCAAAGATTTCTTCATGCATCAAATGAATATAACATTTGGTGCGGTAAAGTGTAGTAATTACAGAATAAAACATGTAAATTAATGGAAATTCATTTTTTGGTTTATTTTTTTTCTCTATTACACAATTTAAAAAAGTATATTCCAAGGGTTTACAGTACAATGTAACTATTTCCACATTTAAGCCTCTACCTAGTAGCATATACAGTAAAACCCCGTTATCGTGGACTCACTTATAACAGAATATCGTCTATAATGGACGTGGTCTGCTGCTCCCGGCTGTGCGCCTTTAAGAACATGCAGAAAAAGCATCCGATATAGCGGACTTGCATATAACGGAATTTCGCTTATAATACACAGACAATTTGGTCCCCGGGGCTGCTTTTAGCTGTAGTTTTGTCCGACTATAATGGAAACGCAGGCATCGCCTACAAGGCACATAGTGTGCCGGTGATATCCAGAGCAGATACGTAGTCGGGATTATTAATAGTCACGCATCTGGTCAGGTAAAATATAATAATCCATACCACAAGTGTGTCTGCTGGGGTGTGGCATGAGTAAATAGTGTCCTGTAGTTGTGTTCTGGGCATACAGCAACTTTGGATGTAACAGACTTTGTACTGTTACTGTATTGTTTATTGTACTTTGGACTGTTTTGCCAGGTCCCTTGAAGTCCGTTATAATGGGATTTTACTGTACTACTTAGTCCTTTTGGAATTTGGGAATACAGAGAAATTAAATGAGTCTCTATGCTGAAAGTAAATGTAAATGTCTTAGAATAGTGATGCAATTCTTTTTGTATGTTTTCCTTTTTCATTTTGATGCATAAGCATGGATAACAAAGACTCTAATTCCGATATATTTTATTTAAATCTAAGTCTTATCCATATGTGGAATGGGTTAATTTTACACTTTCAGTTAAGGCTATGCTTTCCTTTCCTTGGTACAAACTCTGTTTTGGACACATCTTTGGAAAGGGAAGTGACTTGCTCATCTGTTATTAGTCTCTCAGATGAAAGCTTGTGGGAATGGATTGCTTCAAACAAACAGTAAGGATTAGGGACTTGAAAATAATAAGTCAGAGCTGTTCATTTTCCTCTCAGAGTAAAACCCATTTGAAGATTCACCCAGGATGTCAGGATGGGATTCTGTGCAATCAGAATTTGAGGGAAAACAGGCTGAGGATAGGATCGGGATGACAGACTTATTTTCTTATTACCTCAGCGATATGATACACAGATCTGCAAGAATTACATGGCTTGAAATTGCATGGTGATGGTATGAAATATTAATACAGAATAATCCAAAATAACATTACTCAAGTCATTTATAATTAATTATAATTAAGGGTGTAGAAGTGTGTAGGATTATTGGAGAGACACTGCACAGTGGCAGTTTTTTGGAAAATGGCTTTTAAATATTCAATTCAATTCAATTCAGTTTATTTTTATATAGCGCCCTTCACAACAGAGTTGTCCCAGGGCGCTTTATATATTCATTTGCAGTGACTTTCTGGGAAGCAATACAGAGTGGAATTTGAGGCTTGAAGAATGAGTACTGCTTGCAGTCACTAGGCTGCTAAAACTGGCGACTAATGTAGCTATGAATGTGAAGAACCTAACAAAATGACAAAGCGGGGCCACATGGCGGTGCAGTGGTTCGCATTGTTGCTTCACCCCTCTGGGACCTGGGTTTGCGTCTTTGCTGGGGTTCTGTGTGTGGGGGGTTTGCATGTTCTCCCCGTGTCATCATGTGGTTTCCCCCAAGGCACTCCGGTTTCCCCCCACAGTCTAAAGACATGCTGAGGCTGATTGAAATTACCAAATTGCCTGTAGGTGTAAGTGAATGCTGTGTGGCTGTGCCCAGCAGTCAGTTGGTACCCCATTCTGGGTTGTTCCCCACCTTGTGCCCATACCTTCTGGGATGGGCTCTGGACCCCCATGACCCAGAACAGGATAAAGGGCTTCAGAAGATGGATGGATGGATTAATAAAGCCACAACCTCAAGCTAACTACAAGCTGGGCTGAACATAACTGCTAGTTTTGACACATGCAAGTTTGTTCACACATTAAATGACTTTCGCATAATGGCTGTAATGCAAAAACAAATTCTGAGGTCCAAATGCAGAGCAAGCAGATTTTGGGAATCAAAACAGGAAAGGATAAGAACCAAATATCAAGATCGAAACGCAAGCTGCTGGGCCCCTTAAGTCTGCCAGGGTATCCATGCCCTTACTGTGGCCCCTGTAAAGTGCTGGGCCTCTTAAGTCTGCCAGGGCATCCATGCCCTTACTGTGGCCCCTGTAAAGTGCTGGGCCTCTTAAGTCTGCCAGGGTATCCATGCCCTTACTGTGGTCCCTGTAAAGTGCTGGGCCCCCATATACTGTATACCCTTGTTTGGGTGTAGGGATGTGCTACAGGTACATCTAATGTTCTTGTAAGCAGGGGTGTGGTCTGGTTGGACATGGCTGTTTAATTATTTTATAGTACTTATTTATTAATAAAGAAAATGATCAGTTATTTGATTGCACAAGTACAGGTACATTGGAATTCTTCTCTGTGCCCGCCCCATCTTGCTCTCTGTAACTTGGTGTCACAGCACGGTGTCAGCCAATGCCTGGTGTCCCTGGAGCTGGGGGTTAAGTGGGGGGATCAGTGACATGCTGGGGGATCAGTGACATACTGGTCATATGAATGGAGACTCCACCCCCTGAGCCACTCACCGCCCCCTAATATAATTGGATCAGCAGATATGAATGACCACATTGATAGGGTCATCTGCTCTCACGGAGTTGGACGCTAGAAGGGGGCGGGACCAAAGATATTTATAGGTTAATGGTGTACTTGGCAGATCTGTCACTCAGAAAAAAATGGATTTCCAATGATGAAGTATCCTTGGAATAATAGCAATGCAATAAAAAGATAATCTAGTTATTACTGAGTGAAACCATTTTTCTTGCTTGAGATATTGTGGGGG
The DNA here is from genome assembly GCA_019775915.2 of Cyphomyrus plagiostoma. NCBI lineage: Eukaryota > Metazoa > Chordata > Actinopteri > Osteoglossiformes > Mormyridae > Cyphomyrus > Cyphomyrus plagiostoma. The sequence continues at coordinate 12,862,788 of JABFEA020000017.1, read as the reverse complement.
CATGTGAATTCAGATTTTCCAAATGGAAATTAATTTACTAAAAAATATATTGCAGTAATATAATACCATTGTTTTGAATATTTCTTGGTTTTAGAACTATTGGAAAATATTATTCAATAATAATAATAAAAATAATAATAATACTGGCCCCCCATCCAGGGTTGTTCCCTGCCTCGTGCCCGTTGCTTCTGGGATAGTCTCCAGACCCCCCGCGATCCAGTAGGATGAGCCGGTTGGAAAATGGATGGATGGATGGATAATAATAATAATAATAATAATAATAATAATAATAAATATATTAACAATAAACAATAACAAATAATAAAAATAATATATTCTTTTTTCTCAGGGGTCTTGATGTTATTCTTATATACTAATGATACCGCTAAGTAAGAAGCAGGTAACTCTGACATTTTAAAATAAAAGTTGGATGTGATGTGTGCCAATTCATCACGGACAATTATTCAGATCATTTCCGGCCTGAAAACTGTTAACTTAATTAGCGCCATATTGCTTTGAGTTCCTATTGGCCGGATGAGATTAATTTATTAAAGTTGTTTTTTCAGAGCTGCACATTATTAAATTTGACTAATGCTTTCTTTTCAGACAGAAGGAATAGGTCTTTTTAAGTGTGGCTGCTGAATCATGAATATTAATGAAATAAGAGAAACAAAATAAGTCACAGTTATGGGTAACTCATGGAAACCTTAAAAGCGTATGTCTCGTATTACCATCTTCTTACTGAAATCAGAAACTGAAGAATAAGAATTATACCCCTTTTCTTTTTTATTGCTGCCCCATCAGACACCATAATACATCAACACGTCTTCTCTGTTGATTCCTCTGTTCTTTATTCCAGTTACTCTTTCATTGATTTTTGTTTCAGACCCTACAGATAACACAATACATCATATCTCCTTAGTATATCAAAACTGCTATTTTCTGACTGTCTGCTTGATTAACCAGATACCCATTTCTCTTATACCATCCTGCTTCCTTGTCCGTTTTGTTCCTGCATCAAACTTTGAATCAAAGACTGTTTTAAAAGTCCGGCTGGCTTTCATCGCTTCTTCAGTTCATCCTGGCACAATGAAGGAGGTGCTGAGACCAGACAGGAGCTGAACTCTTTCTAATAATGCGTTACTTTTGTCCCATCAACACAGTTGGGTACTGAAATAACTTCATGCTCCTGTTCACCTCCACTTTCTATCCTATTTTTCCTACTATTTTGCATCCCCACGTCCTTCATTCTCCCCATAAAAATCCTCTAAATCCACTTTAAGCCCGTACCATTTTTCATCGCTCAATAAACTACGCTCACACTATAGTACCGTGACAAAGTATAATTCCCTCTACTTTTGCTTATCCGTAACACTTGTGTCTGATCTCCAAACAGATTTAGGATAATACAAAGGACAACCTGAGTAAACAAGATTCAGCGTTTTAAAATGATAATCTGATTTACTAAGGGGGGGCGGCATGGTGGTGCAGTGGTTGCCTCACACCTCTGGGACCTGGGTTCCAGTCTCCATCTGGGTTTCATGTGTGTGGAGTTTGCATGTTCTCCCTGTGTCGTCGTGGAGTTTCCTCCGGGTGCTCCGGTTTCCCCCCACAGTCCAAAAACATGCTGAGGCTGATTGGAGTTGCCATATTGCCCATAGGTGTGCATGTGTGAGTGACTGGTGTGTGAGTGTGCCCTGCGATGGGCTGGCCCCCCATCCAGGGTT
>JABFEA020000017.1:12826600-12841258 GCA_019775915.2 Cyphomyrus plagiostoma | reverse complement strand
GCAAACACAACCCAGTGCACCTGGAATAAAGTGCAGGTCAACATTACACAGCACTGTGCATCTGTGCTAAAGTGCAGATCATCCGTACACAGCACCGTGCATCTACATACATTTTCTTTCACATACATGTTTGGCCACACTCTCTGTCCTGGTGGCTAGTTCAATGCTCACACGCCACGCTGTTCAGATTATGTAAATCACTCAATATAATATAACTTTAAATACATTAATGTATGGGGGTATGAATGATGTAGTAAAATATCGGCTTTCATTTTCACTATAAAGGCTTTGCACTTGTGTTCTGGCTACTAAAATGAAAGCATTTGCTAAGAGAATTCCTTCCCATGTCATGTATTTCCCACTAATTTATGTGCATCATTGTTTTGTCTCTAATTTGCAAGTATCACATTTAATACAGAACTGTAGTGGTATTGTGCAGTCTATCAGATTTAGCACTAAACAACTGAAGTTATTAGAATGACTGTTTGCTAAATTACTATCTCTGCCACCAGAGGGCAGTATCCTATACCTTAGAAGTGGGATTTGGGATGTGGCACCTACAGAATGTTCTGATGCAGTCCTGTTTAAATGTATTGGCAATGAACTAACTAAAGATCATTTAAATTCATTAAGTTCACGTATTTTTCCGAATGAACTTGTAAATGAATTGAAGCTAAGTGTTTCTGAAAGGATATAGATTTTGTCCTCACTATTTTTTTTCATTATTTCACTTTAATTAACCTAATAACTTTACATCAGTATTAACATAAAAAAAGAAGTCAATTAACATCAGAACTGCAAACAGCATGACTGATTTATTTTAATTCACATATTTAATGAAGACCTTAAATGATTATTGTTGATCAAGCATGATGTCACATTGCTTGAAATGCATGCCGATACTGCAGAAATATCAAAAGTTAAAGGATGCATCATTAAAGTAGCAGATTAAGAAGAATTTCTACTTGAAAAGGTTCCTTTTTACGTTTATTGATAAAAAAAGCCAAATTCTGGAGATCAATATGTACTCATGGATGATTAAGTACAATGTAGATATATCAGTCTCAGAGACGAGTGGTTATTGGGTCAATAAAGTATGTTCAGTACACAATAAGCAACCAAACTTCAACAAACAGGAAATGTCTTCTGGGAAATGTCTTCAGATGTGTATGCTTATATGTTTGTTGCTATTCAGCGAGTAACAAGGATTTTTCTTTGTGTAGCATAAAAGAAGACTGCTGCTGTCAAAGGCTTTCAATTATAAAAAGATAAAATGCAAAGGAAAAAGACAAACTTTTACAATGACTTTTCTCTTTCTAATTGGCGTTTCTGTTTAGGCAGTCTGCTAATATGAACCCGATGGGCTTTTTTTTTAACAAATTACGCAATTGATCTGATACAATGTTGTAGTCTATGATATAACTAACTGATTAACAGCCATCAATAAAGTATCTACTGCAATCAAACTTTTACACTAAATCAGATGGATTACATAAGCCCCCTTTTTTACATGTTGTCTTGATCATTCAGTTAATATTTATGTGAAAACTGAATCAACAGAGAGATATATGACTTAATGTACCTTGGAATTTTGCACATTAATCACCTTGACTTGAAGTGTGATTAAAATTAAAGCCTGCTCTTCTCCATAAAACCCTTCCCCCTGCCTGTATCCCTCCTTCTCCTCGTCACATGCGTTAGTGTGAGAGGTGTCACGTCTGTGCGGTCTGAGTAGTGAGTGCTCTGCTGGTCATAGTGTTCACAATGAGACCTTCTAGAATCAAGGTGAATAATCAGGATCAGAACTGACTTTATTTCTAATGCCATCATGTGCGAACATTCCAGAATTGTTTGTGGTCCAGTGCCAAACAAGATGGCCTACTGGACAAAATTAGATAAACAGGGGAACACAGAATCCTATGTGCCAATAAGAGTTAAAAACAAAATGTGGAAGACAGTGCAGATAAATTAAACAATAGAAGGAGTGCAAGAACCATTTTTGTGCAAGTTAAAAGACCTACATACTGAAAAAGGTTCCTGGACAACTGACACGGATGGCATGTAACAGCATCAGTGAGGGTCTTTAGATGTAGACAGACCTAATGCAGTCGGAGCTGATGTGCGATTAGACGATATTCGGCCATAAACAATTAGACTATCTCCACAATGTGCCTTTAAGGGGAGATTGTCATTCTACAGGCACATTCTATCAGTTGCAGTCCCATGTCTCATACACTCACCTAAAGTTGTTTGTCAGCCAAATCCCGTTTGCGGTAGTGCAAAGTCATAACTTTGGGTTGAGCACTGGGAGGGTTGAGGTATCCACCCATTTTAGGCGGACCAGAGGGCTGTATTGCCTGCCTTTGATAATAGGGGGGGGGGGAGATATTACAACTTACATCGCCCATAGTTTACACCCATGGGGTAGTGCTTTGAATTTCTTCGTCTCTCCCTTTTCACTCCCCCTTCCCAACATGCATTGTGCAACATGCAAAATATTCCATATTCGGCAATATAGTGACATGGATAGTGTACAGGAGTTGATGCCAAAAAAAAATAATTAACACTGGTTATATGGAACTTGCTTGGATTTTCTAAAACAAATACATTGCAAATAACAGTTATTTGCATCATTTGAAAAGATAAGGTTCACACACTGGACCGCAACACGACAAACCTTTTTCATCACCTCAGAAAAAGGCAACCGAAAATACTGAATTTTTACAAGGAGTTTCTTTTGATATGGGTGATGATGCCATGACATATGACAATGTATTCTGAGGATTTATTATTTACAGGGTTATTTTTATTGGGAAATTGTACTGTTAAGATACTTGCAAAATAGTATTAAAAAACAAACATGAAAAAGAATTGTGATAAGATTGTGGATGTGATCTTGTCTGGAAAAAGGAGTGATATTTCTACCATATTGCGCACCCCTAACGGACATCACTATATTTGTTCACCAGACATGAAGACTGAGAGCCATTGGAGCTTGAAAATGAGAGGAGGTCTGTGTTTATAGATCATGGGATATTTATCTGTGTTTATAGATCATGGAATACTTATCTGTGTTTATAGATCATGGGATATTTATCTGTGTTTATAGATCATGGGATATTTATCTGTGTTTATAGATCATGCAATACTCATCACAGCTCATGCCTAAAAAGCAGCCTTTGTGTCCGGATTTACAGCAGCCAAAATTGTTTAATAAAGTCTACTGTTATAAGTTTGTTTGGTGAAACACAAATCATACTCAAGAGGTTTTTTTACAGCTGTCTTACTTGTAATGAAGCTTTAATATCTGCTTGTCAAAACCTATTAATATGGAAATTATGTTTTGCCTTCAGAATGTACTGGAGAACATGATAAGGGTTTTATTATTGAGCTGAAGCACACCTGACACACTCCATTAAGGCAACATTTTGTTTTTGTAACAATTGCATTTCATCGGTTTGTGTAGGCCTACATGAATACATTGGCTACCTGTCGCAAATCTGGTTCCATACACAAAAAAATGAATTCAGGCATATTCGGCTAAACATTTTATTTGACAAAAAGGACACAATGAGAACATACAGCACCTCAAACATAACACATTAGACCCCCTCATGTACGGAGTCCGGATGGTGCTGTGTGGTTCTTACTTATAGTTTTCATCCCAATGGAAACCCGCACTAGTCTATTTATTTATAGAATTGAGCCAGATTCCAGCATGAGTTAAGCCCAGAAGGCTGTCTGACACAACATTCATTAGAAACAGTTTTAACCTCTGACAACATGTTCATTCTGAGCGGGTGGACCCAGCACGGGGCTAAAAGCGACCTCATTCCCCCCGCCTGGGGCCATAAAGTCTTTTCATCACAGAGCTCATATCATTAGCTGCTAGGCAAGGGGCTTTAATAGCATCGATAACCTAAGACAGCCAATGCACAACTTAATCGACAATAAAAGTTTTAAAGCATATCTGCATAATAATAATAATAATAATAATAATAATAATAATAATAATAATAATATGTGCTGTCGTGCAGCGCCAGTCGGTTTATCCCAAATTGTTTTGTATCGACTCCCCTTTGCCAAATTTGTTCACTAAGCCTGATTCTTAAAATTTATTTACATACGTGTCATTTTTATAGGGACTACTGAACCTGTGCTGGCTCTCATTAGTGTGAGAGCAAAACGTGCACTTTCTTCCAGCTTTCAGCATAATTACGTAACTTCAGAAGTCGATATGCTGTTTCTAAATTACTTTATATAATTACTTTGTGTTATGCCATTTTGCGTAAAACCGGCTCGTGATTAAGAGCGACGGATTGAAGCCCAGTTAAATACATCTGATTTTGACCATATAAAGCTTTCAAATCGCATCTCCCAGAAGGCAGACAGCTTGATTTTTATTACATGAAGCCGGTGCGGGTTACGCAGACAATCAAGGTCTTACAGCTGGAAATAAGAGGCTATCGGGTTAACGGCACGTCAGTCAGCCGTCACCTCTGGTTCTTTATTATCGTAATGTGTCGCACTGGGTTTGTTTTTGGCTTTAGGACCCCGGGGAATCGCTGGCCGGGGGGACAATTTCCAAACTGCGCGATGGAAAAAAAACGCACTCGATCTGGGAGAGAGTCCGACCTGAGAGAGCGCAGTCACCTGCTGGTGAAGGACAGTAAAGCAGAAAGGCAGGGACGTTCTCCCACTGCCATAATAATCAGCCGCTTCTCTCCTTCAGCTCAACATTTTCTTTATGTCAAGGGGACACTCCTCCCCCACTTTCACTTGAAAGACGCAATAAATTACATTGAGATGAACAGGATGAATGGACGCAGAGTTAATTGCTTTATCTTAGACTCACTGTAATTTGAATGTTCCGACAAGACTGAGCGGTATTGTCTGGGAGGCGAGATGGTTTGGTCTTCACTTTTCATACTAGACACATTTCTAAGATCTGCCGCATAAAGGTGTTCAGAGGGACTGTGTTTCAGAGGATGCAGCGATCTGCCAGCTCATCGCCGGAGACAGCGGGCTTCTGCGTTTTATGGGATTCCTCTAGTTTTTAATCAGGTTGGCGTGCTGTCTCCTTCACCGAGAGATCACCCCCTGTCCCTTACCGAGTTCTCTGACTGGATCGCTATTTGTTATAATCGTTTTATTTTTGAACCAGTGGAGGCGTGATCTGTGGGAATGAGACTGGAAAAAGAATCGGAAGACAAGCGGACCGGGCTGAGGTTAGGTCTGGAACTACAAGTCTAGGTTTCTCAACTTGATACACTTTAAATCAAGTTCCTACATGGAGCGCTCAAGTTCACTGGGTATCGAGGCACTGAAGGTAAGTAACGATCGGACTTATATTTTTTGTTATCATTTTTAAAACGGTCCACTAGCTTTTGTCTCCCAGTGTCTGTAAATAATGGTCACCGATTGCTACTTGTTACCGAACACCATAATGAAGAATAACAGATTCCACTGGCGAGCCTTTGCGATGTTTAATAATGTGAATATCGAAATCATCTGGGACCTTTTGATTGCTATTACTTCCGAGTATTTTAACCATCACAGGGGGGATTTGTGGAATTTATAGCGTCCTTTTCCAAGTTAATTACAAAATTGTTTAATAGCACTGAAGGCGAGTGTGACGGAAGGCGCAGATATATTGAGGCTGAGACCGATCGCTAGGGTTTTATTATTAAGTTTATTTTCCAGCCGGCGTCTCTTAATTTTCTGTCATTCAAGAATGATGTGCAAATACGGTTGAGATGAATGGTAAATAAACACCAATATGCAATTGTCCCAGTGCATTGTCTATGATAATTAGCCGGAATTGCTTTGCTGTAAATCAGGCAATGAAAATATTGGGCTTTGCTTTTGCTATTCTGTGCATGTATAGACAGATCGGCGCTTCGCCGGGTTGTTCACTGGCTTGTAAAGATCCGACATTCCTTTGATTGCACTACGAAACACACATTGCATGTCGAATGTACGAAACTCGAGGTTTACGGTCGAATAAACGTTGTATTTCTTCAACTTTATATTAGTGTTTTGTATGTTTTTTCCAGACCTGACTTCATCAATCATGCATGTAACGACGTCTTAATTTGTGTATAGTGGGTTTCAGCTGCAGTCTAAGAAGGGAGGAAATGATCATTTTTTATGTAAGAGAAACCCACATAATTTCTTGTCACATTTGTCACGTGTCTCCCTCTCTTCCCTGAAGTTGTTTGTAAAGAAGGGGCATCGGATTTAAACCCACAGCACGCCGTCCTTTTCCAATACATTTTGTTTTGCATGTTGCGAGTAATCAGCAATGCAAAGTTGTATTTTTAATTGCCGCCGGACCGTAAAGCATTAATGAAACGTGTGACGGTATTTTAGAACCGAAAGCAGTGCCTGAATTTGGATATTTCGCCGCTTCGGTTTTTATTATGTATTAATTTGTGGTCACGTGGTAATTAGTCGCTTATGAAGTTTAATGATTTTGATTTATGTTTTTATCGTTTCGATTCCCCTGGCTCCTCCTCAAATGGACTGAGTTACGGATTCTATGAGTTTACAGCATTTCAAACAGTGGACCGTCGTTGTGGAACTTGAAAGTGTTTGGAAATCACTGCATGGACAACAGGTTTATAGTACTACGTGTAAATCCAGAAATTCTTAATGTTTATGTTAATATATTTGTTTTATTGGTCGTTATAGTCTTCATCACTGCCTGTTTGTACATCACGTACATATGGGAAGAATGCTCGCCATAACAGTTCTTAAAATTTGATGCTGGTAAATTTATCAGGGAAAGGATCTTTCTTTGTGTCTAAGAGGTAGGTTAAAATCTGATGACCAGCAGAGTACTCATCATCAGTGGGCCCTTGAAGAAAGCCCTTAACTCCAGTTATTACAGGGATGCTGGCTAACCCACTCTATGTTCCTAACATATGTTGGACATAACTTTGACATAAATAAATACATGTAAATGGATTTCCTATACATCTGGCAAAATTGCAAGTAACTAAGGGAAACTGGAAAAAAGACTTGTATATTTCCCATTAGAAATTGAGTATGACATAAATGATCTTAGCTCCCGTAGGTATGAACAGCTGTTTCTGTTTAAACAGTCATATTAGATGCTTGTCTCTTTGAGTTATTGGGCTATCAAATTATCTCATCTATCGTTGTTAAATAAACCCATAATTGACATTGTGAGGTATGTTAGTTATGAAATACATCAGTAGGGGTTTTGTGTTTCCCCACCCTTTTGCGAGTTACATCCACTGCTTTTCATTGTTCTAGTGAGCTTTGATTGTGAGCGTTTATGCTGAAGCTGTCAGCGACCCTGTAAAAATTAGAGCTGTCAGTGAAGATCACCCCCCCCCCCCAATCCACCTCCCAAACATCTTATTATGCCAAGAGAATGGAACTGATGAGTCATGAGTGGCAGTGGGAACATAGTGCTTAAAGACACAAACTTTCAACCTGATGCTTGCTAGATGAAGTCTATAAAGTTCCCCTGCTCTAGTACCCTTGATAAAAGTACTTCACTAGTAAAACATGCATTTTCCCCCCCATCTATCTACAGATCTGTAAGTTGCTTTGGACAAAAGTGTCAGATGTGAAACTAAATATAGATAGGCTTATATAATGAGAACAAAGGATTCCCCATCTTAATTCCCCCCAGTCAATTCCTGGAAGGTTCTTTTCATAGACTTAAGTTTCAGTGTATGCTCTGTCCTGGGGTCCCCTCTTTATGTTGCCTTCATTTGCGTCAGTTTTTGCACGTGTTGAATTTATAATCAATGGAGTAAAAAAAAAAAAAAAAAAACAGGCTTGCAGTGCAATGCATTGTTTTGACCTTTTGTGGATTTGAGCTTAATATATCAGGTTTATTTTCAAAGTGGTGATGAGCAACTGCATGGGTGTGGTGGGGTAAGGGAAGGCCATAGACATCCATCCTGGTGTCTGCTTTATGTCTCTGTTTCATTTCACCCTTAATTAACTCACCCAGCCCCTAGGGCACATAGATTAGCATGCCCCAACACTACGCTGATTAATACATGTTTGCGGTAGGACTCCCCTGTACAGCATTCCTCCAGATCGCCCGGGGCGTATCTCTAAAATGAGGAAATGGCAGCGTTGTACTTGTTCTGGGAGACTTAACCTTTCTGCAAAGCTTTGTTTAACTTCCCTTGCAATTCCCATGCCCGACATGAAATCTCTGCCCAGTGGTCTATGAAGGGAATGAAATGAGCATTTGCGGTGCGCAGAGCCCCAAAGACCTCAGACTCCGTCTTGATAACCATCCAAATGGCTGTCAGCTAGGGATTCTTTGGAGTCACTCAATGACGAGTGTTTTAGACTCTGTCGTTTTCTGCCACGCCGTCATCTGAGTGCTGCCAGGTCTAAATCTGACTAAATTTGCCTGAATAATACAGAAGAATGCTTAGGTGTGCATGCAGCGTTTTTGTAGATAATTCTGGTTGATGTGATCTTTGATTTGGCTGCCATTAGGTCGATTTCCATGCCGTATTTCTGCTAAAAGCTTTGCTAGCGCTGCCTGCAATGTTAACACTGTCAGTGGGAATTATTCCGCGTCTTGCTTTTTTTTTCCTTCACGTCACCTGTTGCTTTTCCAGCTCTACATCAAACGATTTAGATCCCAGTGACACTAATTGTGATGCATCCCCACCGATGTCTAGCGAGAGGGTCGTGTCCCAAGCCACCGCCGTGTGAAAAAGTCGCCGTTTTGCCTTGATGTTCAGCCATTCCTGGGATTTTGTTCATGCTGGCAAGTTAATTCCAGTCAAATATGGTGATGAGGTGGGGTGGGGGGGCGACTCTCGCACCGGGCCAGGCTGGCGATGCCGTGAAGCGATAGTCTGAGCCCACGTGCGGCGTGTGCGGGGCTGGATGATGTGAGGAGGAGTGATAGACAGGAGTGAAGTGTGTGGAGTGAAGTGTACTCCCATTGACAGTAACTGCTGGTTAAGCTCGCATTCCCCCCCACCAATCCGGACCTTAAGACATTTCACACAACAGTCGTGGGACTCTTCCTGACAGCTCAAGTACACAGCCGTCACCAGCAATGAATGAAGTCAAGTTTGGAACCTGTCTCTCATCCTTGTTGTCCCATGTCATTCTCATAGATCCCGGCTATTCAAATCACGGTCCTCAAGGTCTGAGAACTGCAGATTTTCCAACCTACCTGCAAGTTAGGTGTGAAGCCCCTGGCCAATCAGAATCAGTAATTATTGAACTAACTACTAATTATTAAGCTACCCGGGAGAACTAAAAACAAGGCTCGGACTTGGAATTGAGGTCCAGATTTAAAGATTCCTGACATAAAATTTAAAAATGGAGATTAATAACTGCAAACATGTTCAGTGCAAATAAAAAAAAAAAATGGGAGTTTAGGTATGGAAGAGGGGGGTGTATTAACCTTGGGGGGAGGCGGCAAAAAAACATCAAAAACAGAGGTTTGTAGTTTCCCGCACTGCACAAACACACACACACAGGCATCCTCATTATGCTGTGCACTCTGAAAATATACTTACACAAAGCCACGCTGTCACTGCAGTGCAAGAACAGGGAGGGACAGGAAAACGCACACCAGAGACCATGGTGTCCATCACGACGGGCTCCCTTAATGATGGGCAATGCGGCATCCTGCTGATGGATGGCTCTGTAGGTCCAACTTTGAGGTGGCAGAGCATTCTGGGAGGGTGCAGAAGTGGAACATCAGTACCCTCTGCTTCTTGCCTGAGAAAATTCACCCCTTACGGGCTACAGTGAGCAGCATCAGTATGAATTATAATGTGCATAGATCCTCCGTCTACAGCATCTGAGATTCTCTTAGTTTACTAGATGTTTGTCAGGACAAAATGCATTGGTTGAATTCTTTAAGTTTTGGTGTGTTCTGTACTTTGTTTCATATGTGTGGTCGGATTCTGATATCGCCTTTACTTGGTTACCGTATCTTGACTTCAGTGTTAACGACGGAATGTAAAAGTACAGTTTAAATATGAACATGCTAATGTAGCCGACTTTAAATTTTTTGTTTGACGTAGGCCAATTGTATTTCGTTTGATGTTTTACAACCTCTTCCAAACGGCACTTTTATATCGTATAATTCCCAGTCACCCATACAATAATCCAGGTTCAATGGTCAGTGGAATAATACAAATTGGAAACAAGTAGTGCAACATCCCAGTGGATTGGAAACATTCAAATAAGCATAAGAATGATGTATAAGTATTTCAGAAGGTTCCATAGGTAGCGCCTGACAGAGAAACGCTGTAATAATGCTGAGGTTGTTGCATTGCTCTGGGGTGTTTGCAACACCGCTGTTTGTGAGCTTTGTGCTATTTATAACCATGGTAGCTTTTCAGATTATATAATTTGGCAGCAGGTGGCATGGCGATTAAGGATGCAGAACTGTTTCCCGAAGGTTGTTTGCTCAAGTACTAAGGGAAAGACCGTAGTGGTAGCCTTGAGTGTAAAGGGCATAGATAACACTGCCCACCGAGTTTATAAGAGCGGTGGGCTGTTTATAACTCAAGTTGGGTCGCAGGAGGCAAGATTTCACGCTTCTTATGTTCTGTCAGGTGTGGTGCGGTGTTCAGTCAGTCATGTTTCAGCGAGGGAGCCCACGGCTCTTATTGACGGCCCCAGGAGCTGAGGTGACCGACTAACTATCCACACTGAGGAAGGGGCCTGGCGTTATACTGTGTGGGCTTTTTTTTTAATGATCAACTTATCATTCAGACACGGAAGGCATGCTCAGCAAGTACATGACCTCTTGGGGTGTGTGTGTCGTTCACAAACCTGCAGAAAATATGCAGCATCTGGAGAAAAAGGAAAAAAAAAATCTTGGGATGGAGAACCACTCCCGGTTTAGGCCTTAGTCAAAAGCAGGTTCCTAGCCTTCATTTTTAGGAATCTAGTACAATGTTAGGCCTATATGTTGACATGTACGATTATGGTAATGATGGTGCCTTGGCCAGGTCTGATTGTTGTGCCTTGGAAGTGTTTTGAGGTCTTTTCAGATGGCTTGTGCCTCTGCACCAGACTGACACTGGAACAGAGATCTTCTTGTCAAGGTTCGACCTGAACGGTCCAGTAAACTCTGCCACACCTGGTAAGTGTTACGTGTCCCTCTGTGTCGGTGTATGTAATGGAGGCCACTGGGAGATTAGGAGGCACTGAATTCCACGTGTTTGCAGCCTGATACGTCCTGGAGATTCACAATGCTGTGCTCCTTTGGCATTTCATAGTGTGCTTCTACAATGAGTAGAAAAAGGCAGGAAAAGTAAAATCCTAGTTGAAACGACAGTTTTAATAGAGAGCCATAAATAGAAAAATAAACTTTAGGACATTTTGAGACCTAGTTTTTGAGAAGGTTTTTAAAATATGCTGGTTAATGCACGGCTCTATAAATTGCACAAGATGGAGATATAGATATGCATTTATTATTGTAATTGGTTTACGGTTAAAAATGATGTGCTTTTACTGATTACTTAGTTGGAAAGCGGTATTAAATTAAGCTATTTTTTTTCCTTTTAATTTTGTCGAAGGACTTGAAACGGACACATTTATGTAAGGGCATTAGTATGCACAGTCTCACTTAGCAACGTCTATCACTTAGCAACATTCAACTTTGCCAGTCTTTGGATTAAAAAGATCCAGTAGAACATGCTTAGCTTGTTCATTCTTACAAAAAAAGAAACAATGATATAGCTTGTTCAGTGGATGTGATCGATGGCTAAATCTTATGATTAATGTGTGATGCTGAAAACTTTGTCTTTATTTGGATGGTGCAGGTATCATCCTTGCACTCTTCGTCTAGGCTCTATATAACACAATCGCTGCTAATAGTTTGGATGGCTGGCGGCATGTGCGTGTGGGGGGGGGGGGGGGTCCGGTTTCAGTAAAAGCAATGAGACGTCAAAAGAAGGATACGGTCTTGGCCTAAAACGCTTTCACTACGATTTACTCACGAGAGAATTGATGTGTGGTGTGTGTGATGCATTCGGATCTGAGTTTGAAGGCACTTTCAGTTTGAGCTAATTTATTATCGAACGCAAAGTTTCATGTTTTAGTATAATAAGGCACTTTCCATAACATGTGCCACTGACCTTCAAATGCTGCTCTTTTTATCCATTTAAAAAACGTAACTGTAACATGTGCCGGGAAACATCAGGGTAAATCTGATATTGAAGAAACTTTGGTGTTAACTTTAAATTAGCAGAGAATTCAAAGATTTGCCCGAGGCAGTCTTCTGCGTTCCAGTGCCACGGTGTCAGTCCCACAAGATGGCTTCTGGCATGCTCGGTGATGTCATTCGCTTTATTGCTGTTCCGGGCTGTAAAGCACACCTGTCCTTTCTTCACCTCCCTTCTTCTGTGACTCTCGCCCCCCTGGCCTGTGTTCTGGATCAAAAGATCCTTCAAGTTTGCCTTTTACCATCAGTGAGGCATGCAGAGCTCGGAGCGATGCTGGTTTTAGTGCAGCAGCGGTGATCTCACCACACTCACGGCCTCCCTGATTGGTGTTTTGGCAGGAGTGACAGCTGTACTGCTGCTGTTAGTCCCGCCCATCTTTGCTGGATTCCAGAAGGGAAGATTCAACCTTGGTGACACATTTGCCAACAGCTGGTAGCACAGACAATGAAGATGGGTATCTTTATCCAGAATATAATGGAAGAAAACCGTATTGATCTCCTTTGTAAAACGGTGATGTTTTTCATGTATCCAGCAACAAAGAGCCCTTACTGAAAGATCTCGTGACATATCAGTTGTATGTGGCTGGTGACCAACGTGGTGTCAAGTCCCACGTAATGGATTCTGATGCTGTAAAGGCCTCTTAACTGTAAAAAGTGACAGCTTTTTCTAGGTACTGATCAAAGTGCATTAGATTACTCAACTGGTAGTATAGCACATTATACACAGCATTTAAGCATGAACAACAAGATCCAGTGCTTGCAGACTTGTCAGTCGCCCAGAGAGATCCCTTTGCTGCGCTTTGATCAGAGTATTTTCACGATCCGCTTTGCCTTTAGAATGCTACTAATATCAGGTATTCACTCCTCAATTTCTCATCAATAAGTCACCTTCTGATGAAAAGGAAAAATTATGTCCTTAAGTCTTGGAAAGAATTTTATTTATGAATTTCAAACAAAATGGGATGTTACAGATGTTAGTCAAGCCAACCCTTTCTTATCTATCAATAACTCGAACAGAAGTTTGAACAAAGGCTTGATTTTCTTGCTTGATTTCTTTTAGAATAATCGTAAATGAGTTCTGTTGTTAACCCCCCCCCACACACACACACACTCGACCAAAGAAGCAGTTTTGCATTACTGACGTTGCATCACAGATTATTTAGATAATTGTCTCTGAAAAACTGAACATGACCAACAGTATGTTGCTACTCAGAAGTTTTTGTTCAGCATCTTATTAAGGATGAAGGTCATGACACCTATGGAAGGTTTTAGACTGATGATTAGTAACCTTACTGCTTATAATAGGATCCCATGGGCGGCTCAGGAGGTAACATCACGAAATGTCTTGGTAGCTAATCCCAAGACATTTTTTTTCCCAGATCTGCATGTGTGTCAGATCTTTTTAGTAAGAAACTAGTGGAACTGCTGCATGTTCATAAAATGCTTGCATGAAGTCCCCTTGGTGTTACGCTAAAACACAGGTGGTCCTTGTCCTTACGCTAATTGCAGCTAAAAGGGCTGATTCAGTAGAAGACCTGCTTGCATGTGCTGATTTGTCCACTGGAGGAAATGGAAGACTTCTCCAGGTTTTTTTTTTTTTTTTTTTTTTTTATTTTTAAAAAGATGAGGTTAAAAATAGATTCTTCTGGGTTGGAGCTTTCAAAGAAGCAAAAGCCAGGACTTTGGGGGATTTGGGGGTTCATTTGCATATAGTGTCATAGGCAATATTTCCTCTAGAGTTTTATTAGCTGAGCGCTTATGTGTGTAAATATATACGTTGGAGCCTTTTGGGATCCGTTAAAGCCAACAGTTAATGTGGGCATGATGGAAATGGGTTATAAAGAGCCGAAGTGGCCTTTAAACGTAAAATGTGCAACACACGGAATGCATAGTAGGGTATCACCTTTAAGCTCTACAGCTTCAACTCCTCACAGTCATCATTTTGTGTGTGTTTGGGCGCGCGCCTATTGCAGTCAGCATATGCTGTGTTTTTATTCCATTTAATAAAAAGGGGGGGTAATTTGTTACTCTTCAGTGTTTTCGCAAACATTAAGACCTAACTGAGCTGCAAAAGCCAGCTGACTGGAGTTACCCTAATTGGATGCTCGCAGAAGGGAATGTGCACCTCTTCTCTTGCCCGGATAATTGCACAAACAAACCGCGGCGCTAAATCCGTGAGAGTTTGGAAATGTCAGCTCTTCCTTGGTTATGCTGTCTAATGACCAGGGGCTCAGCTCCTCTGTATAGAGATGCTGACCTGTCATGGGCGGCCTGGATTTCTACTGGCATGTTTTAACTGGGCGCCATCGTAGCCGGATTTTTGGCCGGGCTTTTTTGCTGTCACTGCAGGTTACGTTGTTTATTTTGGGCGTCTGTGTGGGGGGGGGGGGGCCCGGGGGGGGGCGGGGGGGGGGGGGGGGGGGGGGGGGGGGGGGGGGGGGGGGGGGGCGCGG
>JABFEA020000017.1:12790654-12816891 GCA_019775915.2 Cyphomyrus plagiostoma | reverse complement strand
TCTGATGAGCCACACCTGTTCCTGGTATTTACCTGAGAACAGGTGTAGCTCATCAGAAGCCAGGTATGATAGAAAACACATGAAAGACAGTGTTTGCAAGCTGATCAAGCAGGGTGAGAGGGGAAGGGGCTCGTGATGAGCAATTTCATGGAGATGGGTGCTAACCCATTAAAAACTCTGAAAGGCCTTGCCGAGGACCAATGGAAAGCTGGTAGCCCTGTCAGCGAAGGACCGTGGTAGTCTAGTCACAAGAAGACAGTCGTTGGGACTAGGAGTAGAACTGCATATTCTGACAAATAAAGCCAGATCTTCCTGATGTTATACAAAGAAAATCTATACGACCGGTACGTGGTTGGAAAAGGATAGCTGGTCTTCTATTGTTGTTATTATTATTACTCCTGGTAGACCTTAATAGACCATACCAATGATCCAAGAAATAGAGCGATGTCAGGGCTGGCAGAGAAGACATGGAGCTTGGTCTTTCAGAGGTTCAGCTGGAGGTTGATGCCAGACTGCATGCGCCATGCTTATGAAAGAGGGGATTAGTCCTGATACATCATCTCTGATCTCACACCAGGCACTCTGAGCTTCCCCTCTCACCACCCTTTCTGCTGCGTCCCGCACAATGCTCACTGTGATCCCACTCTCTCTCTCTGGACTCTGTCCACACTGTACCCAGACCCCACTTCTGGAACACAGGGGTCCTTATATGATTCTTATCCCTTTTCATGTGGTTTCATTTTCTGTAAGACAAATGGGTCGTATGTAAATAATTTGGGAAAGTGTGGTTATTACAGTCCTGAAATGCATTTTTCTCAATTTAATTTCCTGCATTTCGGCAGCGATAGAATTTAATTTAAACGTTCACTGGCCTGGATTTATGAGTTTGTCTGTGTCCCTGACAAAAATGTGAGAACTTCATCTGTAACATGGGTGTTTCTGGTTTTTCTCTGGGTCAGATTTAGAGCCATGCTGCATTTAAGAAGCATCATAAAGCACAGAATACAAATTATGACATTGTACAGTATTACAAGTTAATCATGTTAGTTAAATACAATTGAAATGTGCAGCAACATGATATTCTGAATATACTGTATATTTAATTGTATTTTATATTTTTTGTTATGGTTCTGTCATTGCTTGGAAGGACATGATGTTATAGAAAGGTCATAAGGCATGAAATCTCACAAAAATAGTGAAACAACTGATTCCCCTGAAATATGTTGAATCTTACTTTATATTTTGATTCTGTCTTGTTGGAACCAAACATGACTGAAGAACAATAATCACAAATAACTCAATTTCTGTAGTAAAACCTACTGTAATTACTGCAAAATTGCGGTAATTATGAAACTGCGCGCGCGATGTGAAACATGTGCAGGCACTTTAAGCATGACTTCAGAAGATGACAAAAGGTAATTAATGATTTAAATGTATGTCACCTTTTCATTGGATTCTAAATTAATTACTATTATCGGTATTAAGTGACATTTTAAAGCCGATTGCAAACCAGCTGCAATTATTAATTTGCATTTAGAGAAAATGAATATAATTGGTTGCAGTACATGTTTTTTTTTTTTTTTTTTTGGATTGGTGTATAATAGGAAGGAAATGAATCATTATTATGTTAGTGTTAAAAGGAGGATCCATATGTTTATCATTTGAATTTCACAAAAACAGGAGTGGTGGAAAATTACTATTGCACCAAACCTGTTCTCTGTTTTGTCACAATTTTATACAGTTAAACTTCTACTGTACAATAGCGCTAATTTTTCATTTGTTTTTCTTTCCACGTCTTCATTTATGAAGAGCTTCTGTCAGGGAGGATGAGTGAGGTTTATTTCGGTTTTGGCCAAAAAAAATAATTGCGAGGGCGTCAGTCTCTTTTGCACAGGGAATATGGGGGTCTCAGGGTCGCTATACTGTGAAACTGCGGCATAATACTTCAGTAAGATGAACAGTGGTAATACCACAGTACAGTTGTTACAGGTTGCATGGGGAATGAGTGTATTTGCTAAGGGGGAAAAGCTATGAAATTTACGCTGTCAGAGCTGCATTGGAGAATTTTGGATGATAGATCTCAAACAGCTATCAGGGCTTCCCAGAAGTTCAAACTGAAGCTGTATGAAGAGCACCAGGAATTTCAAACTGTCCTATCAATGCTAAGTGTTGTGATGTATCTACTGTATATGTAAAACATGATGGTCTCTTCATGTGGAGGACAGTCCTTTTTAGGACAATGACCGTGATGGCTTAATGGAGTGCAATACACAATGCAGCATGCAGATAGAAGGCTGTATGATTAATGCATGCTTGCCATGTACGACCAGTTCACTGCATGCTAGAGACCGAAGACTCTACGTGGCACAGCATGCAACACACACTTGGCCTATACACACAATGTCTTCAGAGGATACGGTGCTAGTATCTCTTTGGCTTCCTTCTGTCATTATTGGTGCATGACCTTGGTTTGCTGGAAGCACAAGTAATACGTCAATGAGGGCTACTTTTATCATGGCAGTACACAGTAGACATCTGTCTTTTTCCCTAGGGAGGTCTGGGACCACTTTAAGGCAATGACTTAATCATCGACGTTCTTCTCCGGACTTAAAACGATGGTGCGATTTCTTGAGTTGGGGAGGGACTGAATTCCAGATACGGCAGATGATGAAATGCAGTGACAGCTCTCTAGCAGAGAGCCAACATCAGAATAATTTGTGGAACCTTAGACCAATTTATTAAGTAAAGAGGAGCTTTTTAAATGTAGATACATTCCCAGGAAACAATTTCTGCCGTAATCCAATGTAACGGTTTTAACAAACAGTCAATCTAAACCAACTTCAGTCATTGCTGAATTTAAACATTAAAAACACCATTTAGGCTAAACAAACTGTCTTCGGGGTGCTACAGAATTTCCTGTTTGCACATTTTGGACGCACTACAGCATGAATTGCTTGACTGTAGAGTTGAAAGACCAACCTAAGCTATGAAACTCTGTGGCATCTGGCCACTTTGCAGTTTGACCGTCCCTCTGATGGAGCCCCTCAGATGGTGGTTTATTTGGGGGGGGTCCCCAGTGATAAAGCACTCTCAAGGCTGGTGTGACATGTTCTGAAGCCCTGAGTGCAATCTTGCTTCGCCTTCCTGCACAAGAAACCATGCTCTACTGGGCTGAATAAAATTGAATAAGACCTCGTCCAGCGTGCTGAGAGGTGGGAACTCGTGCCAGGACGGCTGTAAAGGAGAGGCCCATTTGTCTGCCCTTCCTGCATAAAAGTGCTTGTAAGGAATCTGGTGATGGGTGCAGTGGAGTAAAGCATGAGGCTTCCCTCTTCTGTTTTCATGCGGAGACTGTGGCGATTCACGGTGGACACAGAAAACCGCTACGGGCTTCAGTGACCATCCCTCTGGTGTGACCCTCATAAATTATTCATCAGGAAGTACAGGGAATGGACGCAAAATATACAAGGTAAATAGAGGACAAATTGAAAAATGTGTGTGTATATATGTACATATTATTTATAATTCATATCTAAAATAAATCATAACAAAATACCTTGCTGACCTTGAATACTGACAAATGTGCAAAAAGTCAAAACGGATAACTCTTCTGAAATATCCTTTTGTAAATAAAAACTGCAAAATACTAATGTTAAATGAAATAGTCATTAGTATTTTATGCATCGGAAAACCTGACACTGCAATTGCAGTGCAGGAACCGAAATGCCTATTCTATTGAACTGATTTTCAGTGGATAAAGAAGAAAATCAGAATCTGCTAATAATTTAAATCTCACGCTAGTGTAGAAAACCATAAGCACTTTGCCTGAACAGGGACCCTGATGTATTTTTCTGCCGCGTACATTAAGAAACTACTCTTCTATGCTTGGGCTTTCTATAAAATAACCTTGTGTGACATGTTATCAAGCAGTGATTGTGATCTCCCACTGCCTGTAATTACTGATCCTGTGCCCAGAGTGACTGTAAATGTGGAGTGACTGGCGGATTTCTGTTAATAGATTATGTAACCAAGACTGCTCCGTTTGTGGATGTTTTATGATTAATAGCATTTTAGTGCTATTAGCGGGGGACCCCCAGGGGGAAAAAATAAAGTAAGAAAAGCAGCACGTACGTACATGAAAAGGAACTTAAAAGTTAACATTCAAAAACAATATTACAGAACCAGCTGTACCCTGATCAAAATGATTGTGTCCCCAAACACAAGTTAAACAAATTCAGGGGTGGGTTTCTGAACAACACGATGAAACCAGACACCTTCTAGGGTTCCCTCACTCGCCAGATCCAAACAAACTCATACACTATTCAGCACTTGTGTAACGTACATTATTCCAGGAAAGACTGAAGCCCTCCTGATACCAACGGATGGTCCTAATATCTTTGTTGTGATGTCTTATTTTGTCCATACCATGTATATCATTTTCTATGAAACACAACTGAGGTTGCCGCGATTAGCCGACGTAGTTGACGACGATGCGTCGACGTCAATATTTTAAATCGACGCATCGTTTTTTATTATTCTTTTAACGAAATTACCTTTGTGATTTCTAAAAAACGCTTCACTTCATCATAATAAATGTTTGTAATTGTGGGAGTAATTCAGATTAATGCAAAACAAAAAGGTGGTTTGTACACTGCAAAGTTTCGATGGCATAGCACAGCGGCACGAGCGTTAAGCAGGAGAGAAAACACATAGGCGCCGTTCTGGGTGGTGTGGTGCAGGATAGGCAAAAGCGCTGTAATTGTTATCTCTCCATGTTTATTACATTTCCATTTGTGTAGAAAGCCTTTTAATGTCTTTTGTCCTTGTAGTTGATAAATACACTCGTTATTAAAGCCATAAATTCGTCTGCCTGCCACCTTAGAATCTCCACTGAGTATCCAGTAAGTGTTTGAGAAAATGTGTAGCCGATATCTAGGCTTATTCTACGTTGATTGATGGTGCCAGTGTGTGTTTGTGCGTATTGGGCTTGTTGGGAGCAGTGTTGTTATCGTAAAATAAAACTAAAAGGAAAACGGACAGTAAATAAATTTTAAAAACCGTAAACTGAAATAAAAATTAAACCACATTCACCACAAAAAAGTGTCGGATTTTAATTTGGAAAAAGCACCGCCGCACCTCTACCGCCTATTTTATTTATTTATACCTAATATAACCACAATATCTCCTCTGTTAAAAGATATTGCAGCTGTCCCTTCACCAAAACCGGCGCGCGTGGCGTGCTCCGCTACCGAATTTAATAAGCAATTGGGATAAGCCTAAATACTAAATTTGGGGCTTCACAGTGCTCATCTCATTAAAATTTAATCATACTATTAATCAGTTTATCGAATCGTGGGTGAAAATAACGTCCGTATAGTGCCGATCTAATCTAAGGCCCTGTTGTCAAAATAAAATTTACTTAAATTAAACGGTCAGTATGAATTTCTGGAGGAAAATTAATCGTTTAGATTAATCGACCAATCAGTAAAATAGTCGATAGATTAATCAGTAGAAAAATAGTCGTTAGTGGCAGCCCTAAACGTAACTGAAAGGGCTAATTCCCATCTAGGGTTTCCCCTGCTTGGTTTACTCTATTTCCAGTGAGACTTTAAGACCAATGCAATGCTGCAATACAGGTAGCCCCCGTGATAAGAATGTCTGACTTATGGACAACTTGTACTTACAAACCGACAGCCATAAACTCTATTATATATATATATATATATATATATATATAAATAAAAAAAAATCTAGGTTAAATAATTAATAAATAATGAATGAATGCATGCAGTACTTTGCAGACGCTCCTGAAAACAATATTATGTGGCTTCAGCAGTTTGTGGCTTGAGGTACTGTACAGTACAGTATGTAGTTACTGTTATTCTTACTGTATTTTCAGTGTTATTATGTACTGCTTTAGTGTTCTGACTTACCCACAAATTCGACTTAAAGACAGACTTAGGGAACAGATCTCATTTGTAGCACAGGACTGCCTGTAATTAGTTGTGGAGAAGGGTAACCACATGCATACATAACTGAAGAGGCGCTCCGCCTGTTAACACATGGTGTGCAAGGGTAGCACTGGTGAATGGGGGCCCCCGCAGCGATACTGCTGCTGAATACCTCCATGCAGTTCTGCAAAAACTTGTGACTTCTGTATTTCTGCCTCTGGTAACCCGTGAGTAGACACAACCCACACACACCTGCGCGCCCCTCGTGCGTACCCCAGCAAGCAAAGGCCTTCCCACCTTGTCCCTTCGCGTTCCTTTTCAGTCCCCACTGTTCACTTGTGGTTCACTTTGCATCCTCGCCATCCTCAGTCCTGCTCCCCCAGAAATGACCCAGTTCCTTCAACGATGCTGATCCCTGCCTAGGTCATACCACCACCCCCCCTCCCAAAAAAACAAATATAAATAAATAAAAATAAAACTTCTTCATGCTTGGATGTCATCAGTGAAATGTTCAGGGTCCTGTAAGCTTGTGTGTATTCTGCTGGTATAATTTCCATGTAATAGGAAGAAGTGGTATTGTTAGACAGTTTAAACCTTCCAGCACAGCTTACCTGCTGTGTATGGCGCCTGTAGAGCATGAGATGTCATGTTTATATGTGTGTGAGAATAAATATATCTTCCACATGCTATAGATTTTCCTCGAGTTTGTTCAATGAATGTCCTGCACTCTACCGGGATCTAGTTGCTGGTAGGCATTCGGCTGTGGCTCGTACAGACTTTCCTAATTACATCCCTCACAGGTCCTCCTTGTCGTTGCTTAATTTGTTTCTCTATGTTTCCACTTAAGTGTTAGCGCTGCCACACTGGGGCCAGGGTTCGAGTCTCCGCCGTGGCTTTGTGTGTGTGGCGTTTGCATGTTCTCCCCGTGTCATCGTGGGCTTCCCTCTGGGTCCTCCAGTTTCCCCTCCACAGTGCAGAAACATGCTGAGGTTAATTGGACTTACCAA
The DNA here is from genome assembly GCA_019775915.2 of Cyphomyrus plagiostoma. Taxonomy (NCBI): domain Eukaryota; kingdom Metazoa; phylum Chordata; class Actinopteri; order Osteoglossiformes; family Mormyridae; genus Cyphomyrus; species Cyphomyrus plagiostoma. Next base: position 12,809,933 of record JABFEA020000017.1, on the reverse strand, counting down.
ATTGCCTGTAGGTGTGAGCGGTGTGTGAGTGTATTCTGCAATGGATTGGTTCCCCATGCTTGGTTTATTCCCTGCTTTGTGCCCATAGCCTTCAGGATTGGCTCTGCACCCCCACCCGTGACCCTGAATAGGACAAACGGTTAAAGAAGATGGATGGATGTCTATGTGTGAGTGAATGGTGTGTGAGTGTGCCCTGCGATGGGTTTGGCACCCCTTCCTGGGCTGTTCCCTGCCTTGTGCCGTGCGATGGGTTGGCACCCCATCCTGGGCTGCTCCCTGCCTTGTGCCGTGCGATGGGTTGGCACCCCATCCTGGGCTGCTCCCTGCCTTGTGCCGTGTGATGGGTTGGCACCCCATCCTGGGCTGCTCCCTGCCTTGTGCCCTGTGATGGGTTGGCACCCCATCCTGGGCTGCTCCCTGCGTTGTACATGTAGCTGCTGGGTTTGGCTCTGGACCCCCTGCAACAGCTGAGTTCAGAAAGTGTATGGATAGATGTTTCCGGTTAGCGGAGCTAATAATAGTTAATAATAATAATGATATGCTTTTCACAATGTTGTGTAAGGCAGGCATGGGCTTACGAACAGAAAGTAAAATGCAAACGTATTGCGATGGGCAGCACTGCTGCCTCACAACTCCAGGTTGTGGGTTTGCATCCCACCGCTCCTTGCTTGTCGATTTTGCAGCATTTTCTTCTCTGCTTGGGAGAATTTCCTCCCCCAGTCCAAAGACATGCAGGTAGGTGCGATGGTCTCTCTGCTTCCCTCATAATATCTATCCACACTCCATGATGAACACTCCAGGCAGGATTCCAGTTTTCCAAGAGGGATGAGTCGATTGCACCCATTTCCGTCAGAAATATCATATTTTAGAATTCTATCATTTGAAATATGGAAAGGTGTGTGTGTGTGTGTGTGTGTGTGTGTGTGTGTGTGTGTGTGTGTGTGTGTGTGTGTGTGTGTGTGTGTGTGTGTGTCTAAACATCTCCTAAGCATTTTCATTAAATTATAGCAGCATTTTAATCCATCCAATTGTAGTAACAAAGGAACGTGTTTTGTAATATGTATTATGAATTTTAAGGATGGGCAGTGATTCTTAATGGTTCTGCGGAAGTCATTGCGCAGATGTTCAGTCCGCTCTAGGTATAATCTAATACCCACCATACCTCAGCAGAAGTTGCTGCATTACTGTGTTCACATGACTTATGGCCTTAGATGCCATAGAAGGACACCTTAGAAGCATGGAACTCTTTAGGCGTGAGCAAAGGTGACTGAAGGTGGGCAAGTGTACAGATTCTGGAGGGAGGGGAATAGATAAGGTCAGCACTGAGGAGCATAGCAGTAGTAGCACAGATACAAAAACATGACCACGGAAGGTTGCCGGGGGGGTGGGGTCGAGGCCGCGGGGTGGGGGTGGCAGTACTCGGAGTACAAAATAAGCCTGTGGTGAAGTCCTTATCAGCAGTAGATAAGAAAAACATAGTAAAGCATGGTAAATACAGTCTGTGAAGGTCTAAAGTCATGTGATGCTACACACTTAATGAGCTAGAGCAGTGTGGAACGGCATCAGCTCTTGGGTGGTCAAATTGTTCCCATTCTTTCGTCGTGGCAATATCCCCAGACTCCATATTTAATATTGCTTCTCTGATATGCTTCGCTTCTCGCAAACACGGGGCATTACGGGATCATAGACAGAGAAGTGCAATTTAGGAGGTTGCGTGTTTGTGGCACTAGTGTATTTGACACCTTAAACCCAGCTAACTGTCACCTGGCTGACGTCATGGATGGCGTTGGAGCCCGACGCACGGACAGTTGTAGTCTCACATGTAAAATAAGGCTGGGAAAAGACGTGCGGAAGGCAGGATCTCCAGGAACAAGCTGTACAAGATGGGAAACACTGAGAAAAGGGCATCTCTGTATGCTTATGCACTGCTGCATTTGAAGAAATCTGCTTGAGCTCCGACCCAGTGAATAATTTATTGCGCAGAGACCACTCTGCAAAACAAACATGAGTGGAGGCTGTAATGTCTGCTATTGCTGGCTTTAATGCTATTTTCTTTCTCAAGTCCTTTTCTTAACTATTATCAAGGCACGGAGGCTGCTTACCACAGGGCTTCGATGTGTTTGCAAAGATGAACACCAGAGGGAGATCCAGTGGGTGCTCTGTTTGTCGATCACTGAACTCCTTTATCCTGTATAAACCTCACCAGTATTAAGCAGCTGCATGCATATTAAACGTACTCCATATCAATATGAGCGATGTAAAGAAGGGCATCTGCATGGTTCATATGATCTGCAGATCTTTGGAGGACACTCTGGAACAGGTGGGTTGTTCATGCATTGAGCTTTTGACTTAAGTACATTTCCCACAGCATACCTGGGAAGTTTCAATTGAGGTTGTTGACATTCAGTGAAATTACATACAGTGCATTTAATCTGTAGCATGATTGCATCACCTACATCTGCAGTGCCATACAAGTTATAAATGCCCTAATTAATACTTGTATCAGATGTTTCCTACATGCCGGCGTCCTCCTGCACACACAAGACGACAAAATGTTCAGGCAGGAGTAAAAGGACAGTCTTGGTAGAAACCCAAGACTGCTCTCCTGTGAATCTGAGCTCTGTAGTAATATTTATACTGCAGATAATGGAAATAAGGATTAATCCCTTTTGAAGGACAGTTTTAGAAACGAAGGAAATATTGGATCATAACCATCCTTGATGCTAAGATCTACTCTTTCAAATAAAAAAAAATGTAAATATTTCATTACAGATTTGGCATTTTTGGAACCGAAAAAACGATCAGTGAGCTGGTGGCCTGTTTGGTCAGTTGCATTTAGGGGTGTCGGCACTGGCAGTCACATTTTCTTATTTACTCAGAGGCCCAGAAATAAGAGCGGTAGTATTTCTTTACAGGCCAATCAAAGTGAAGTAAACAGATGACATTAGCTTCACATGAGGCCTAGTAAATCTAATGGCAGTGGCCAACTTGAGTGCCTCTAAAATGCAGTTCACAGTGGACCGGTCTGCTGCCTGAACAGCTGACATTAGAACCACAATCAGATGTGAGGATAGATTTTGGGCTCAGGAAATCTATGTCCAAGTGGGGTGCAATGGTCATTTTTGCCTTTAGCTGCATCCTTGTATCATAAAGATACTTGCGGCCCCTCCGGTTGCTATGGTAACCCCTAGATTCTTATTTTCCGCTGTAAGGGATGTGCCTGTAAAATTTCACAGCTGTCTGCTTTCACCCTAACCCAGCGTAACCTGCTGTTTTATTCCTAATCGTTACAGGTGTCGAAACGAACCCAAAGACGCTCTCTTCATACAAACAGTGGAATGTGTCCTGAAATGTCCTTTCTGTGTCAAGCTTCGCATTTTACAGAAGTTTGTAAAACCAGCTAAGGTTGTGAGGACTGATTTATGATTATGATGATCCAGGTGGATACACCGTACATATTTGCTTTGGAAAGAGCTGTGTGTGGTTTCTGTCATTATAGATGATTATTTGAAAATTATGGAAATCTAAAATTATAGAGTTTTGCAACACTGGCTTGATGATTTCTGTATGGTTTTGTTAAGTAGATTTATGCTAATGTTTTGTTATAAACTCTGTAAAACATGTATCCGACGACAACTTGGGTGAGGCACCTTGCTCCAGCAGAAGGTGGGAGGGTCTCATTTGCCGTCCTCACCCCAGGCTGTACTCGAGACATAAATATTCACATTTCTGCGAGAGTAATTGCTAAGCATGCAGACGAGTCATTAAGATCCCCCCTCCCCCCTGTATACACATCAGAGAACACTGGGTCTCAATACATCATTTTGGATAAACTCTTTGCAAATTTACGCGCGCCTGCCATTGATGAGATGAATTATGCAACACAGCACATTGCATCATGATTGCATTCTGTGGTCAAACTTGGCTGTCTTTTCCAGGATAGCTGAATATGAGTCATACTACATTAGCATGACTCTGGTCATCAGCTCTATAAACAGACCAAAGGTGTATTAGTTTTAGTTAGTCTATCTAGATGTTTCTCCTGATGGACTGTATTTATTGTGGGATTTTTCTATGGAGCGCGTGGTGGTTCTAAGGTTGAAAAGGATTTTGTTCTCATGCCGGACTCTTATGTGTGGGGAGTTTGTACATTCTTCTTGCTTTTCCTCTGGGTACTCACAGTCCAAAAACATGTTTAGCACTAGAAGTTACATAACTGTGATGCTTTACAGCTGTCTTTCCCGATCCTCAGGGACTAGCACACAGTGCATGTTTTTGCTCTGTGGAGCTGGGAGGAAGCAAAAATGTGAACCATCTGTGTCTCCCCAAGAGGGAAGTACTGGTTTAGAGGAAGAGGGCCACGCTCCGCTGCTGAATATTGATTATGGGTTTACGGGCTGTGCAAAGTTAGGTTTTTACGGCTTATAGCCCTGGGGCACCGTGTTAGTTGCTGCTGATTGGCTCAGTGAGTTGCCATATTGCATATGCCTTCCACAAAACAGAATGCTTAAATGTATTTTTTTTCAAGAAAATAAACTTTGATCAATTAAAAAAATATGGCATTTTGAAATAAATCCCTGTTAAATGGATTGCTGGATGACAAGACTTTTCAACTGCATGCCCAGGTTATGGTCGCAGGGGCCTAGGGCCGCCCACATGGGGCATAAATGCACCTTTATCCCAGGAGCTAAGAGACTATAGTGCTGCCCAAAGAGGCACCATGCAAATGGCTGATGTTGCTACAATTTGTACAAAGAAGTTTACAGGTTGTATATGCCTTTTTGGAACTGTACTTTTGTGCAAACGTGTCGACAGTAGGGGATGTTCCACAGCACTTGACATATATTGTCACATTTAATTTTGTTCTCCTAATAAGTTATATAACCATATTACAGTATTAATCTACAATATGCAGAGGAAAGGTGAATTATTAATCAGTTGGCACACTCCTTTCGGAATAGCCGGGCCGAGTGCACGTTAATGGCTGTCGCAGCCAGCTGTTCTGTCAGGAACTTCAAACTTTTATTCTGCTGCAGTCCGCTGTTTCACAGACTGAGAAGCAGTGGTGAGACTGTTAAACCTGAGGTTGATCCTTGTACAAAATACTGAGGGATTAATACCTTTTTTTTTTGTCTGTTGCCTGCAGACAAAAGTCCAGGGTGATGGGTGACGGGTAACTGCAGAATTCTTGTTTGAAATCGCTAGGATCCAGTACTGGGTATTCCCTCATTTTGCCTTGGGCCGTTAATACCAATGGGGAGAGGAGCGAGCGTGTGGACAGGACCTGGCCCAGAACGGCTGCTTCCTTTATACATTCAGCTATTAACTCTGTTGGAACATGACTTGAATTGACCCAACGGAAGCTGCCAGTCTTATCTTTAGCTTCTCTGTGCCCAGTCCACGGCTGAATCGGGTCTTTTTTGTGCTCTGAATGTTTTTAGATGAAAGAGCATAAAATTCAGTTTTTGCAGGCTCCCTCACTCACAGCGTGGAGATGCTTATTCCCCGCCGTTTAACCCTTTAGTTGCTTCAAAGGGTTGCTAAAGATTTAGCATGTCATTTGCTGGTCGAATGAAGGCCCTTGCTCTGTCTTCATAATTTGTACAGTACTGGCTTTGGACAAATTATATTTTCATAATTATTTTAGCTTTATGACTTTCAAACGAAAGCCTAAATCGCCTTCCCAAAACTGGGAGTAGGAGAGGCATCCCAACAGTGTAGAAGAGGAACATGCCTGATATCTGTTTGTTCTACTCCAGTCATAATTGGTTGCTAAGGTCGCTTCTCTAAATGAAATAAACTTTCCTTGGGTGCTACTAAGACTGACATGACTTGATCAGAGAAAACCGTCCGAGAGTTAGCGTATCATTCCAAGTGGGGGCATCTGCAGCCGCAGGCTAAATCATCAAAGTGGTACGTCGCACCTGTTCATTTGCAGTCTTTGCTCCTTTGTTTTGGGCTACAGATTGCAGTCCATTAGTTTAGCACAGATGTTTTCAGCGGTCTGGGAGATGCCCCAGTGAACGACTGCATACAGACCGCTGGCACCACTGCGGAGTAGGAAGCCAGAGCTGATGTTTCTGATTAGCTTCATCAGACATTAATAACAACTCATTTTCTTTCATTAGACTCCACTCTATTGTGCTTCCCTTCTTTTGACAGAGAGACATCATACACACCATTATTTTCCGGAATAATTGGTGTAGATGAGCACTCTTTCCACACAGAGAGAAGTTGCTGGATAATTGCTAGGTTTGATGTTTTCATCTGAAATGTTCTTAAGCTACAGAAATGGGCTGAAGTTAGTCAAGTTAGGAACATCCCCACCCCTGAGCCCCCAGCAGCTCCCAAAAAAAGTACATTTTATTCTAGATAACTGTGCTGAGTTATGTTTCTGAGGAAGAAAATCTTTAATAACCAGGAACCAGGATCCAACCCAGGTTAAAAAAAAAAAAAAAAAACAGGTACCTTGATACGCACATATGAATACTTAATCTGCTAATTACTTTCCCGGAGAAGCTTCGGTCATTAGTGGATGATGAATGTTGAATTGGGAGGGGGTATCATACACAGCTTGAGGCAGGTTGGCACGTACCCATAACACCTATTAAACACATGCTAAACGGATATTACACCACATATATGTAGATGAGGGGATCCACGTCCTTGCTGAAGGCAATGCCACTTGTCAAACAGCCTTCCAACTTTAAGTATAATGTGACATAGACACATGCAGCTGTCTATCAAGGGATGCATTCCTGTTGATCCCCTAGTCATGCTGGCTTTACATGGCGTTAGACAACGGTGCAAATGATAATGCATGTTGTACATGTCTGTACTATATTTACTCTTCCAGATACATCCATATCTCTAAATCGATATCTATATTTACATTTCATATTTGTATTGATATTTATTTTTCATAAGTTTCATAAGTTTTTTCCTAAGTGTTTACTCGTCTTGCTACCCTGTCTTAAATTACCAACACACAAGTAAGCACGCCATGGTACGCAGTCCAGTACAAATGATGATAAACCTTTTTAATCCCTGCATCTTTGATTGTTTCCCTTTTGAGTGACTGTTTCTGACCCTTAATGGTGGCGTCAGAGTGGTGGCTCTGGTTTATGATGTATTTTCTGTTAGTGCCGTCCTAGACCATCCCCCCCCCCCCCCACCAAGGCTCTACCTGATTTGAAACAGTCACCTTATCTCTGTTGTAGGCCGCCTCAGGCTTGGGGTGGTTTTAATATGCCATTATTAAAGTTTCAGCGCCATGAAGGGCCGCTCCGTTTCACCCTGGCCGGCCGGTGATTCCCGTCCTCTCTCTTCCCCCGCCTGCGTCGGCCACGTGTGATAATGCACCTGACATCGGCGTATAGATTCATGGATCGCAGCTAGAGATGCCGATGTGATCTAAAATAGGCCACGTGGGCGACGCCGCCGAAGGCCGGGGCTGAGGAATGCGGTCAGCGCTGAGCATTGTATATCACGCCGCGCTCGCCCTCGAGGGGGCCCCGCGTGCCCGTCGCCATGGCGAGGAGCCTACCTGCTCTGTAAATCACCCTGCCGCGTGGCCTTCATTAAAACTACGAGGAAGGGCCTCAGTATCCGAGGGGCCTTCTCCGTATCAACAACAAGTGGCCGCTCTCTTGCTCGTCATTGCTATGTTACTAGCCGAAGCCTTTGACCCAACATTTCAAATATTTATTGATGGTTTAAGCCCAGTAATTAGGTATCTAGTTCAGTAGCATTAGTCATGTGCCATCTGGGTTTAAAATGGCAGTGAACTTAACTGCTATTACCAGCCTCCTGGTATACTGGATAAGTCTCCTTTCTCATATATCTAGTTGACAGCTGGGTATGAATGCTACTTTAATAACACCTTTCCCGATGCTGGAAAGCTCCTTACAGTATCCCGGCATCCCCTTTCCTCTGATCGTCACGGCGACATGCGTCACACGTGTCCCTGCTGTGCTGGAATCCACGCCTTGCTTTACCACTTAACTGGCAGCAGTACCACGGGAAGGTCACAACAATCCAGCAAAGATCTAATTCCGGCTGCCTATCTTTCTCGTTCCTGACCTTCCGCTTCCTCTGTTACACGTATAATACATTAAATAACCTTTATATAAGCACGTTCTCCTGTCACGTAGCACTAAAAGAGAGAGGGCCACCTGCCAAGTGTTCGTGCTTTGGGGGCACAGTCGGCATCCTGCTCGTACCACGTGTGGCAGAACCGTGAGCGTGATCATTACTGACAGGCCCTCCAAAATGGACAGAGCTATAAATATCTGTTTGTATGGAACCTTCTCCCCCTCTCCGTATGGCTGGATGGGGGATTCGACAGGTAGGAAGAGACAGTTTGGCAATCGTGTTCTGAGGGGCATCTGTGTTGCCTGGAAAAGAGGCGACGGGGGGAAAAAAAATAGAGAAATGGCTCAGCAGATGTCGAAATGAGATTAGAGGTCTCTCTCATGCTGATACGTCTCCCAAGAACAGAGTGGAAAAATCACCATGCTAAGGGGCTGCTTAACATTCGAAAGAATTTAGATGTTACGCCCTGCTTTGGTGCCTGCTTTGCGTGTCATGTTCCTGTATAGGTGAAATGTGACCTCAGAGTCTGAGGGGGGCCGAGACTGCAGGTATAAAAGGCTCTCCCTGGAACATCACACTGCATACACATTAATTCCAACTAAAGTTCTTAGCTAGAACAGACTGTTCTTCTTAGGTGGATAATCTGGGACTGCTTTGGAGATCCTTGGATTATACTTGTAAAAGCAAATCTGTCACCCATGCATTTGATACTTTTGTCCGAAGTGACATATAAGTGAGGCTAATAGCATATGACCAACATACACGCTGCCGGGGAGTCGAAGAGGAGTAAGCGCAGCTCGGCTGAGCTTCCTGGGAATGCAGAGGTACAGGAGTAAGCAGGACTAGAGCAGGAGTTACACAAAGACTTCTGACAAAGGAAGAATCCAATAAGATTATTCGAGGATTTTTCTTTTGGTTTGTTTCTTGACTTGTCCACTGGTCACCCTTCTCACATCTGAGATCAGCATAAAGTCTTATCATTAACCACAAATGCTCTATAATTGTGGCGTTAATCGTGGGTTGATTTGCTGAACGTTTAGTTAATATCACACATGTGGTAGGTGTGGAGTAAGGGCTCAGTAGGCAGCAGTGTTTCCTCACCTCCAGGAGGTGTTTGAATATCACCCTCTCTCTCCCTTTCTGTGGTGCACGTTCTATGTTCCACATCTTCCAGTTCCCTTGCAGTCTGCGTGTGCGTGCGTGCCTTGTGAAGAAATGATATCCTGACCAGGGTGGTCTCCTGCCTCAAGCCTTGCTCATCCTAGAATAGGCTCATGTCCTGAATAAGTGCCTTGAAAGTCGATGGGTGCTTTTTTTTTACAAACGTATTTGCTGAAGTACATTCAGTTTGATTCATTTTTATAATAAGTACTTGTATCGATGTGCATCAGTAAATGGTCCCTTAAACTTAGATTGTTCATGGTAACTCTGAAACATTTCGACAGTTATGTCATTTTGTGTTGAGGAGTTCTCCTTAAATCTGTTGTACATTAAGTTGCATGTGTTAAATATTCCCATCTTTGCAACATGTGACATTTGAATCAATATTAAGTCTATTATGATTGATGTGTTTTATATACGGGGGGAAAAAACAGGTTTTTAAGAATTAATTTGTGACTGATTGTGTTTAATATGAATCCAGATTCACAAGGATTCGGTTTTCATTTTCAATGTCTTTATCAATGTCACATTATTGTAGATTATACTATAATTTTGAGTGGCTATTCAATATCCACTTTTGCTAAATGATACATTTTCGCTGTTATTGCAGGAAGTACTCAGCCAGTAAAAATGCCACACTTGTATATGTTTTCTTAATAATTAAATTATTATGATCAATAACCGAAATTACAATAACAAAGAGAAAATAAAATATGCATCATAACAAAGGAGTGCATTTTTTTTAGGGGTGGGGTGTGGTTGGTTCTGGTGGGGTTTTTTTTTTCTAGAGACTGCTCACTGTGATACTGTTTTATTATTCTGTCATGTGACTTTCCTCTAACCAGCTCAACAGAGGCAGAATACCATCATGTGGATGGTGACAGTGAGTCTTGCATCATGAGCGTAGTTTGAAAGCAGCTTGTGTCTCTGACATGAATGGGCGTGTTCCGCAGATAAAAGGATGGTTCTCCTACAGAATTAAACTCTATTCCCTGCAGGTGTTCCTCTATTCATGGAAGGTATTTGAATTACAGAGGTGTGAATAGGGTGGTGTTGATCAATTAAAAAAACATTATCTCAGCAACTCTCCCCCCAGATTGATTGTCAGTTGGTAGCATCAATCCACTCCATCACATCAACAAGACCCATGTTCCTCAAAGTGGTCCTCTGGGATCCCCAGTCAGTCCACGTCTTCACTCCGCACTGGGAGTTGGGAGGGAGCAAAAAAAGTCGACTGTCTGGCATGAAGCTGGGAGGCAGTAAGAATGTGGACTATCTGGGGGGTCCCTGAGGACTGGGTTTGGAAACACTGCACTAAACCACTTCATGTTTTCTCTGCCCCATGATGTTTAGCTTTCATACCAGCTTATCTTCTGCTAAAGGTTACTGTCATTAGTTTGTATGAAGTCTTGAGTACTTTACCACAACCAAAAGAAGAATTTCATGAAATGCTGCAACCCCTTATGGTGCCTTCAGTCACTGCCGCCTTAGGCATCAGAGGCCCTATCTTCTGAATTTGGAGATTTTGCTTTACCACTTAGGTTTTGCTATCAGATCCGCTAAATTGCACTCAGGCAGCAAGGCTTAATTGGCCAAAATGAGGAAACATGGAAAATTCCTTAATTTAGGTCACTCGGCTGATGTGAGTGTTCTGAAACTCCTCAAAGTGATTTATATTTTGGAGAGGGACAATCTCTGCTGTGGGTAAATCAGGCTCATCGAAGGACAAAGCAGGTGACCATTGAACCTGAACTAGGTTATTTGTGATATGCCTGTAACTAACTGATGTTTATTAAGTACTGAATTATTCTATTCCATGTGTATTATTATTTATTATTATTATTTATTATAGTATCTGTTATATATTGACCCATTGTACACAGGCCACACTATGTATTTTATACTATATATTACATTTTTAAATATAGTGTTTAGATTGTCATGGGGCAAATAGAGTCCCAGCAGGATGAAATCTGGACGCTTCAGCAAAGCTGGCAGGTGTCTGTAAAGTCTGTCCTTGTCACTGGTGAGGATTTTTAAAATTTTTTTTAGGTTCTATAGACTGTTGAAAAGTATCATGTCAATGCATTGGGCCCTCTCTGTAACGAAAAAAGCTTTCACCTATAATATAATATATCCAAAGGAGGACTATAATGATATTTATGTATATATAATATTTGTCCTTTATTTCATGCTCTGGCTGCATTTCCTGTGGATTTACAAGTCCTTTGCCTACCCATTTTTGTGTGGTAGAAAATTAACACGCCAGATCTTTCAATTTTGGGTAAAGCGTTCCATCTGCATGGTGCCAGAATGGAATAGGGTTGTTATCTGGCTATGTGAAAGTGTCTGCTATTCCCTCAGCACTTGGCAGGAATCAGTTATTGGCTCTGGGGGGTTGGGGGTAAGTACCAGGATGTTCACCTTGGCATAGCCAGTCATCTGTAACCCTACTAAATTGCCTAAAAGACGTATGACACACAATACATAAATGGCAATTTGAATGAAAAGCAATATCTCTCTCTTTCTGTGTGTGTGTGTGTGTGTGTGTGTGTGTGTGTACGTGCATCTGTGTGTGTGTGTGCGTGCGTGCGTGCGTGCTTGTGTGTGTGGGTTTGCATAGATCACACTTGAGGACCAGATTGTCCCCAAAGTGTAGTAAAACCTGAAATTTCCCTAGTTTTGGGGACATCTTTTGAATGCAATCAAAAATTTTAAAAAATGCCCAAAGTCTTGTATTTGGGTTGGTTACTTATGGTTAAGGTTAAGGATGGGTAATGGTTAAGGGTGTCATGATTGGGATCATGGTTTTTCCAGTAGAAATGAATGGACAATCCCCATTTAGATCGGCAGACCTGTGTGTGTGTGTGTGTGTGTGTGTGTGTGTGTGTGTGTGTGTGTGTGTGTGTGTGTGTGTGTGTGAACTATAGGCAATAGAAGCGCAAATTGGCAGTGATTTTCATAATGTTACCCACATTGAAAGGGAAACTGTTCTAATCAATAAGTGATTTAAATGGGTTTTCATCAGCTGTAACGCTACACAGCGCATAACCAAGAAGTCATTAAAACTGCATATTGCAGGTGACAGGCCTCCATTCTCCTCTTAATTACTCCCCTTTCTTTTCACGCCGTCGTGTGTGAGCTGTAAGTGTGCAAGCATTGCGACGCTTCGGGGCAACGTCTCTTTGACCGTGTCTGTTTTATAATGCTCTTTTTTTTCGTCCTGTACGATATAAAAGCCCCAGTAACCAGTGTTGAGGAAAGGCTTCTTTATGTCGTACTGGCAGCAGAAAGGCTGCACTGTAAAATGGCATCTGAAAGGCAAGATTGTTTGACTTAAAATTGCTTTGGAGATTCTAAACACGCACTAATACCTGCCATGACAAACAATATCCCCCATTATGGACAGTCACAAACAATGGGAACGCAGGGATTATAAACACATTATGAGTACTCCCTTGTAAAAGTGACTGAATTTACAGAATTAGTATGCTCTGCTTGGCCTTGTGGTCTCTCGTCACTTGTTGGCACGCAGACCAGGGCACGAGGCTGGGGCGCAGCCTGAATGAACCATCAGTCCATTGCACATACACTCCAGGCAATTTAGAGACAACAATTTGTCTAGTTGCATGTCTTTGGAGTGGGAAAGTACACCTGGTGGACATGAGAATATGCAAACTCCACATGTACAGAGGAGAGGTGGGATTGAAACCTTCCAACCCTGAAGACCCAAAGCAACCACACTACCCACAATCCACCCCTAGTTGCATTTGTGTTTTATAAAAATCTGGAATTACATAAACTGCAGACAAACTGATATGTGTACAGGGTGCCACCGTTTTGTGACATCAAAAATAACTGGTGCTCCTCCGATAATTAATATATGTCATATAATTATGTATGCGATAAACTCAATGTCAAGAGAATTGGCTAGAAGTGGAAACAGTGGGTTGCCATAGAAATGAGAAGGTCAGGAGAGTGAAGTTACCCATAGCAACCAGGGGGTCCAATAGAAGTGCAAACTGTCCTGTCCTCATAAGTGCAAAAAGTATAAAATCATGGGAAACCAGACAGAGTTGCTATTAAGTTATGGTCCCTGGTACATGTTATGCTGGTAGAACTGTCTAGCACTGATCTCATGAACTATAGTGACTCCCAACCAAGTACAAGCCCTGCATTTGTTACTTTATCGAGCATTGATGAATAATTAAGGAATTATTCATATCTTTCCTTCTTTAGGGCTTGTGTAACAGTCCCTCAAAAGACATTCACAAGGAAGCAGGAATTAGACATGAATGCTGTATTGATGAGATCTGCATTTGACCAATGTATCATTCTCAGTCTTCCTTTCATCTTAATAGTTAACAGCTTTAATTTCTTATTTCGTTTTATTCCCCCCTGGTTTCCGTAATGAGTGCTAAGTGATTTGCTACCTTCTGCTATGTTATAGGCATGACATATTTTCGTTCTCAGTGACGTGAGAAAGATAAATCTAACATTATTTAAGATCACAGGATTGGGAAATGGATCCCAACTGCACACAGGTTGTCAGGACCACCCCCGTCTGACCTTTGCATGATTGCTTCCCACAGATCTGTCAGGTGCCTGCAGATGGTTGGAAGCCATCTGTGAATGAAGTCACTCCTTCAATCACTAGCTGTCGAGGTGTGCGCTCCGATTAACGGTATAGCATATGGTCTGACTCACCAGTCTTGACCTGGTAAATGGAAGAGTGAAATGTTGCGGAAAATAATGACAAAAACATGTTTTTAGATGAACAAGAAACCTTTTACTGCCGGTGGTTTAATCCTGTTTTTTAAAGAGTCACATAAATGCTCGGATAAAGGAGCTGGTAGGCCTACTGCATTTAATTCAAATAAATTCACGTTTATTATGTTCTTAAGAAAAATGACAAAGTAGTTTTTGATAGTTTATGAAAATTATAAAGCTGTTCTGTATTGCAGTGCATGTTCGAGCTATATGCTCTCAGTTTGAGATATGCCAGGTGGTCAAAATGAGGACGCGTGCAGCCAAAGTGAAAGCAGGGATTTGGGAGGCTTTGCTCCGGGTCCCCAAGACATCCTTCATGGTCACGGAAGCTGTTCTCTTTTCAAAATGCAGTACCTGCAAAGTAGAGATGGTCATGGTGGAAGATCTTTCATTGTAGTCCAGATGTTATCCCAACCAGTAATGGCATGTAGATTTCAGGGTGAAGAGTAAATTCATATACATGCTGGACGCTACAAGAAATGCTACACCCTTATGCCTTTACTAAAGTATCTGAGTCATGGAGCTGTGGTGAATTCTAGGTCATTCTTTGTGCTGCTAAGATCAGGTATAGTGTGACCCTGTTTATCTGCTTGCCAGACCTAGCTAGCTGAACCAGGCCACAATTATCACCTCCCTGTAGCATAGAGTACGGCAAGAAAATATTTTAGCAATATGTCTTTAATGAAAAATTCTACAAGATGTATATCCTTGTGTCTGTTTTTGAGACCTCTGTGGTATCTCAGATAGCTTTTAGACTGGCAAACATTATACCAGTCAGGACAGGACAACAGTGGGGCTTTGTGAACTGCAGTCTAAAAGCCATGAGGGCCCATCTGCGATGGAGGGATGTCTGCTGACGCAAATCTGTGGCCTGAAGTTTTCTGTGCTCCATGAATCCACATCCTGAGCCATTTAAACACCATGTGGCGTATCAAACAAGATCATCTAGGGCTTTTAACTTGGTTTTAGCAGTTTGAGCCAGGGAGTTGGCTATACAAGAATTTAGCTGATCTCCGAATGCCACAATTGATTCGAGATACATGACTTCTGTCCATCGTGTTTTTAATTCTAAAAAAATCCAAGTGTCTTTTAGTAACATGCTGCAATGAATGAATTTTCCCGAGGCAAGTATTTCAGGTGAACATTAAAATGCATCCCTTATCGGTAATGAAGCCTCATAAAACCATTTCTATTTGAATGTGATTATACTGTATGAGATTGTCTATTGTCATTTTGGATTTGTGCGTAAAAAGTGCAAGGGATAACTTGTTGTAAAGATAAGATGGGTTGCACAGTGTTAACTTAAATGGGGAAACAAAAATTGAAGTTGATGAATGTTGGACAACAGCGTCATCCAGACAGTGTGTGTGGAAGGAGTGGGTAAAATGGCCTGTATGATCACTGAGCTAACGTGTCTGTCTAATTTGTCATCGTACTGATGTTCTGGTGCTGCTAC
The DNA here is from genome assembly GCA_019775915.2 of Cyphomyrus plagiostoma. Lineage (NCBI taxonomy): Eukaryota > Metazoa > Chordata > Actinopteri > Osteoglossiformes > Mormyridae > Cyphomyrus > Cyphomyrus plagiostoma. The sequence continues at coordinate 12,794,452 of JABFEA020000017.1, read as the reverse complement.
AGGTGAAGTGAAGCAGGGGGTACATTAAGAAAAAATTTTAATGGGGACTGCAGTCAGGTAGATAAGCCAAAACAGTTTATTTCCACAGTGGGACATCCTGTACTGTGGTCTCTATCTTCAGGGCTTCCAAGCTCTGTTTTCCAAAAGTGCATCCCAATGGACACAAGAGGCTATCTTCTTGGCGGCAGGAGAACCTTGAAGGTACGGATTCTGTGTCCGGCCCCGTGGCTGTATACTCTACAGCCACTGGTGTTTCCTGATAACCCAGCTATTTCCCTCTGCTCCACCATGAGGCTGCTCCTGCCATCCTGACTCGTGACGTCATCCCACGTTTGTCTTGTATTTACCCACCAATACCAGTAGACCGGCTAACTGGCTTCTGAAGTGCAATTGTATACCTGTGACCTCATAAAATGAAGATACATTACATTTATTTATTTATCTATTGCATATATTTCTCATGCTAACTGGACTTGCTCAAGAGTAACAGACTCATGGTGACTTTAGAGGAGCTTGCAGTAACTGTATTGCTCATCGACTCATTTTAAAGTCATAGTTTTAATGTGAACGTCTTTGTTTCCTGGTAATGTATTCCACTAAATAAAATCCATTTGAACTTCTGCTTAACCGGTGCACGGTTTGAGATTTTACTGCATTGTAGAAGCACTCAGGCCCCAGTGGAATTAGCCTTTTTTTATTTATTTTATGAATTGTGGGCAATGGTGATAGGTGTGAAATGCCATACATGAGCATGTAGGAACTAGCCCATGGCTAGGGTACTTGACGGGCCTTTTAACAGATTTTTTTCATTATTATGTATTTCTACTTGAAATACATCCTTTGTTTTTAATATCTCTCTGGAGTTTTGTATTGGTGTTTCTGATTCTACTCTGGACATTGGTTGCACTGGCGATTCCTGTCAAAAACAGTTTATTCAAAGCACTTTTATTTATTTATTTTTTAAAAAAAGCATCTTAACCTTCAGACTCCACATTTTATTTTGCTTTTCATCTTCACTCCCTAATCCACCATGCAAAGCAAATATTCTCCCAGCATTCTCTGCAAAAAAAATAATAATAAAATGTGGCACATGTGAGCGAAATCCTTTCCTTGTACGCTGAAGTTCCTTCGAGGTCTTTGTATTCTTGACAATGAAGCAAACAGGGTCTTTTTTTTCCAGATTGAAACGTACCAGACCGCTATTCTTCCTCTTGACAAAAACGTAATAAAAGGATGGATTCAAAAAAGACAAGACGAAAACAGGCCAGTCAATGTCTACACTAGACATCTATTGTAATGGTGCGGCCTAATTAACTTCAGTCTCTTGACCTGAAACATCAAGGTGCTTAACTGAAGCAAATGTTGGGACCCAGAGAGGAGCTTAATATGTCACAGTAAATGCTCTTTTGTGTGGCGTTCGCTCTGTCAGATTCAGCGAGGTGACACCATCAAGCCAGTGGCTCTAATTTTTTTTAGAATATAATACATACCGGGACATTCAACAGTCCAGGACCCTGACAGTGTTGAAGGTGTGGGGGGGGGGGGGCAATGTGTGACTCCGTGGGTTAGGAGCCTGTGCCTCTGGTTGGAAAGTTACCGGTTCAGATCCCCTGCCTGGCAGGGTGGGGTCACCATCGCAGACATCACGCCTTAGGCATATTGATTCCAGGGCTGTGGAATTTGTCAACCGAGGGGGTTGTTTATGGTGAACAGCAGAATGGCATTAGATCTGCTGAATAGCGGAATGGTGTTAGACCGTTTTTATGTCTTGGTGGACGGATTTGCGAAACGTTGCATATCGTTGCCTGCTGTCTGGGAGCTGCTGTCAATTTGAGGGAGACTACAAGAACCTTTGTGATGGGTGGTCTGTCTACCATTTGGCCCTTGAGCGAGGCCCTTACCCCCCCCCCGGTCTCTGCAGAGACTGTCTGACCCTGACGTCTGGTTCAAAGTCATTTTAACAAAAGTGTCTAGTTAATAAATAAAGCATACTAGCAAAGATCTCTATTGGAGCACCTGCAGCTCTGGGCCTTGCAAACCTGCATTTCCCTGCAGAGGCTAAGTGCCATTTCCCTCCTTTTGGTCTCATGCTGGTTGTTCTCGATAGCTTACAGTGGAAATGAATCCGGGCTGCCCAAGGAAGCCATTGTTCACATCAGGTTTATGACGTAACTGCTGCATGCTTATCAATGTCTTCTGTTTTTTGTGTTATTTTTTGTTTACCTGCAAAAACCCAATTTGATATTGTCTGCTGGGTGGTTGAGAAAAGCTCATCTATTATGTCTTTTTTTTTTTAACGTTTTTTTTTCTCTTCTTCTTGTTTCCCAGATGAAGTAGGTAATTGTGTGCAGCCTTATGGGAAAATATATCTTGAAGTTGATGCTGGGGATTTTATATGAAATATCGTTCCGGGGAAAAGAAAAGGCATTTTAAAAATATGGAGGGGAAGACTGCCAGCATTGAGAGATCAGCACACTCTTAGGATTGTTTTCTGAGAGATTCAGAGAAGGAGTATAAAAAAAAAAATTCTCCGCATGTTGCCGTTAAATTCGTGGTGGCAGTTGGAGATCAGCTGACTGAATTGCAGGCCCGGTCACAGTCTGTAGCTCCTGCTTTGACTCATGAGCTATTAATTGTCTCATGGAGCTCCTGGTCTCCGCTGCTGCCACACTCGCTGTAGATCTGTCACTTTGATGCACAAGGTAATCAAGTTCCGTAATAGAGTCTTCGTGCATGTTAATGGCTTGCTAAATTCGAACAAGCTGATATAAACGTAGGTTTACCAAGATACACACCATGTGGCAGAAGTCAGGGTTATACTGGGGGTTTAATTATGCTGTACTCATTTCCAGTGAGATCTTGGCTAAGACAAAGCTGTCTATGAAAAATATTGATATGTTGCACTATCCAGCTCAGTAGGACCTGTCAGATATCCATCTTAGAATCTGCTCCATTGCCCAGCTTAATACATCCTGTTAGTTATTCAGCTCAGCGCATCTTGCCAGTTATCCAGTTCAGTATATCCTGGTAGTTATTCAGCCCAGCACATCCTGCCGGTTATCCAGTTCAGTATATCCTGGTAGTCATTCAGCTGAGCGCATCCTGCCAGTTATCCAGTTCAGTATATCCTGGTAGTTATTCAGCCCAGCGCATCCTGCCAGTTATCCAGTTCAGTATATCCTGGTAGTTATTCAGCCCAGCGCATCCTGCCAGTTATCCAGTTCAGTATATCCTGGTAGTCATTCAGCTGAGCGCATCCTGCCAGTTATCCAGTTCAGTATATCCTGGTAGTTATTCAGCTCAGTGCATCCTGCCAGTTATCCAGTTCAGTACATCCTGGTAGTTATTCAGCTCAGTGCATCCTGCCAGTTATCCAGTTCAGTACATCCTGTTAGTTATTCAGCCCAGCGCATCCTGCCGGTTATCCAGTTCAGTATATCCTTGTAGTTATACAGCTCAGTGATACTGACTGCCAGTTGTTCAGCTCAGTGCATCATGCCAGTTCCCCAGGTCAGTTTATCCTCTCAGTTCCCCAGTTCGGTACATTCTGTCAGTCATAATGCCCAGTGCATCCTGCCAGTTCTCCAGCTCAGTGTGCGTTGTGTGCATCCTGTCAGTTATCCAGCTTAGTGTAGCCTGTCAGTTACTTAGTTCAGTGCATCTTGCCAATTATGCAGCTCAGCACATCCTATCAGTTATCCAGTGTGATATATCCTGTAAGTTATCCAGCTCAGTGCATCCTCTGTTACCCAGCTCACACCATCCTCTGTTGCCTAGCTCACAACATCCTGTCGGTTG
>JABFEA020000017.1:12760867-12772668 GCA_019775915.2 Cyphomyrus plagiostoma | reverse complement strand
TTGTTGTTGTTGTTGTTATTGAAATGTGTAATCTTAATCATGAGACACACAAATGAATATGTATTGATGTAATAAACTATTTTTTATAAGACATTAAACATACAATGCTCAGTGAAATACCGTTTCATTAGCTAATTGTTTTGTTATTAGCCATATATCTGTGTGAACATCAGTATTTCTTTGAGGGAAAACCTCTGTAATGGAGCTGGACGGCTTTTGATGGTTAGATGTTCGAGAAGGTAAGGCTCTCTGTAACATTTGGGGGAAATTTATTTCTGAGAAGGGAAGCTCATCAAAATATGTTTACTTCTAATTTACATGAACTGGCTTCCGTGAACGTTTCTCTAGCATCTGCAGAAATAATCAGATAGATGAATTTTGAATGACAGAAAAGTGGTGTGAGACTGTGTATTGAGTCATTGATTGATGCTATGTGGTTCAACTTCATCTGCAAAGTAAAACAGTACACATAAAACTGCCCCCCGCCCCCACACTGATATACCAATCCAAGTTTGGCAAAATATAGAAGTGAAGAAAGGACATGACCCTTTCGATATGTTCTACCCGTTTTTTATTCATTTTCTGCTGATATTAGCGTAATAGTTTTCCATACAAATGTCCAGTAAAATTCTTTAGAGGACGCAAAATTATAGCTAAAAGCAACCTTTTATCAGAGGCAGAATATCTAAATGACACCATCTCTAGCAAATAGATGTTTTCTGCTGACAGATTTCTGCAGGGAAGTGTGTAATTTAGGATTTGGTTGGATGTTAAGAGTGTAGCTGCTCACAGAGGCAGTCTTGTGTTTTCCTAATCAGAGCTCCATGGAGCAGTAAAGCTGTAATAATCCTTTGACAGTACTTCCACTTTCTCCCAATCAGTGGCTGTGGGGCCTTCAGCAGACCAGCTGGCTGTCCCTTAGCTTAAGGCACCAGCTGAGGATTAAACATCACTCATTTTCTCAGCACATGCAAAAAGAAATTCAGGCGTTTATTCACTGCCCTCATCTCATGGTCAGTTCTCCAGCTAAAAGGGCTGCAATGATGGGAGCCGGTTTTGGAGTTTCCCTATAATTTTGTAAGACTTTGAGAGTTGTAAGAAGGCCAGGCTTCCTCAGTTTGGACAGGACTCCTACTGTCTAAGAAAATGGTAAGAACAGACCTGAGGGATCGGTATGAATGTCTTACCACACTGTGTCACTTAGTAATTTGAAAATGAGAACATTTTAGTGAGTTCAATACTTAATATGCAAGAGTAGTGGATGGGAAAGATCGGAATGTATAACAGTGCAGCACACATATTATTACATTTTATTAAGGTTTTCATTGAAAAAGAAATCCAGTTTTTATTGTTTTTAACAGTAGTATACATGTATATGTTTTGGCATAACACTGGAAGGACTTACCCAAGAGGAAGAGTAACACAATCACTGGGAGCATCACGGTAGGGAAATGGATGATAAGACCCATACTCGAATGAGAGAGCTTCCACTGTGAGGTATACCACCTATACTGGAGCCAGAGAGCTTCCTCTGTGAGGTATACCACCTAAACTGGAGTGAGAGAGCTTCCTCTGTGAGGTATACCACCTGTACTAGAATGAGAGAGCTTCCTCTGTGAGGTATACCACCTATACTAGAATGAGAGAGCTTCCTCTGTGAGGTATACCACCTATCCTGGAGCGAGAAAGCTTCCTCTGTGAGGTATACCACCTATACTGGAGTGAAGGAGCTTCCTCTGTGAGGTATACCACCTATACTGGAGACAGAGAGCTTCCTCTGTGAGGTATACCACCTATACTGGAGACAGAGAGCTTCCTCTGTGAGGTATACCACCTGTACTGGAGACAGAGAGCTTCCTCTGTGAGGTATACCACCTGTACTGGAATGAGAGAGCTTCCTCTGTGAGGTATACCACCTGTACTAGAATGAGAGAGCTTCCTCTGTGAGGTATACCACCTATCCTGGAGCGAGAGAGCTTCCTCTGTGAGGTATACTACCTATACTGGAGCCAGAGAGCTTCCTCTGTGAGGTATGCAACCTATACTGGAATGAGAGAGCTTCTTTTGTGAGGTATACTACCTATACTGGACTGAGAGAGCTTCCTCTGAGTTTCCTGTCTGAACTTCCTCTGTAAGGTATACCACCCACTACTGGAGAGGATGTTGATTGAGATCACATACAGTAGACATTCCAACATTAGCATGTATGTAGATACATAATTTGAATAATGTCCAGGCTGTAGAAATGAACAGATGGAAGTATGGATGGACAAATTTTGTATTTTTTCTCGCCTGAAGTAGGCTAAATCCTCTGAACTGGCTTTGAGCAGGCAGGACATGCTTAAAGATAGCGCTGGCCCCTGGCCAGCTCGGTCCCACGGCGCTCGAGCATCAGCGGATCTACGTCGAGGTTTGTGAACAGGAACCCTGTCTCAGGGAAGCTGCGTGTGTACTGAGAGATGAGACAGTGAAAACATGTATGCAAAGAACATACCTCTTACTAGCTGAGAAAACCAGCTAGTTAGAGCTAGCAATAAATATACAAACAAATAAATACATCCAAATAAATTAAACATAATATAATAAAAATTTAAAATCCCAAAAAACATACCCTAAGCTTGTTCACAGATAATTGTATCTTATAAACTGTCCAAGTGAGAAGTGCTTTTATTTCTCCACTCTTGATGATTGATTTAAATGTATACTGTTTACCGTAATGTATTTTCTATTGCTTTTCTCTGTGACTCGGTGAAAATTGAATTTACAAGGTGAATGACTAGAGCTAAGCATGTGTTTGCTACTAACGGTCCCCGTTAGGTACATCCCTCCCTTTTCTGTGAGCCCTTTAAAAAGCTAATTATTTGCTAAAAGTAAACTACAAAGAGCCCAGGGATAGCTTGGCAAGTGGATGGCTGTTTGAGACGGCAGGAAAGCCTATGGTGATGGGAGATTGACACTGCTAATCACTGTAGTTGGAGGGGGTTTAGATACAGCATGACTGGGGGGGGGGGAGGATGTGGGGGTTGATCAAAGCCCTCATGGTCCGCGAGAGAGACAGCCCAGAGAGAACCACCGGAGGCGCACAAAAACAAGCTTCTTCTCTCCCCAGAGCGACAGCAGCTGTTTTCCGGGCTTCTCCTTCGTTTGTAATTAATTTATAGCCAATCAGTGTACATTGCATACTGTGGATGGTGAGCATCTGTGTTAATTGTATATCTTCAGGACCATTAGCTGAGAACTTGTACTTGCGCTTAGCCTCATTAGTTCTAATAACCGTCATGCGGTCGGAAAGATGAATGACGGTCAGGTCACATGGTTTAACGTTGAACCAGTACGTTCTCTGCCGTCCCATCTTGTTGACTTTAACCAAAAAAGAATAAAAAAAATTTTAAGAAGCATATGGATGTGATACTTTCGCAACACATGCCATGCATAGTTTATTCCGGTAGCTGAAGAAAAAAAATTGTAATTTAATATGATATTTAAAAGGACACTTCCAAAAATTTAAGTTAACAAACAGTGTGAGGTTTATTCGCTTAGATGGATGGATGGATGGATGGATGGACGGACAGTATCATAGTGATTTTTTCAGTGATTTGATCTACTTTTGCTCCAATTTTATACATACACTGATTTATATTGTATTGTTTTTTTTGTTTTTTTACATTCAGAGAATAAGAAGTCAGTATCCAAATAGTGAATTTAACATTTTCCATTTTATACTTTTAACAGTGACATAAATACTTGACAACAGATAGAGAAATAGACAATCTGGAATGTTAAGAACTTTCTTTTGTTTTTACACCAGTATTAGGCCGTCTTGGGAACATGTTTAATAAATCTGGTGTGCTGAACAGTGTAATTAAATTGTCTAACTTTCTCAAATAGGAAAATCATTTTCTTTTCAAGTAAAAAATGCTAAAAAGTATTTAACTGAATTTTATGAGTCGTCTTGCAGTTTTTTTTTTTTTTTTAAGAATGGGCTTAAAAAAACTCGACATCAGTAATTCAATGTTGTAGTCCTTTGATGCAGGAGACCAGTGAAGTGGTTATCTTAGTGTCATATCTACTTTCAGCTGAGTGTTTATTATTCTGCAAAATTGTTTCAGTTTCGCCAAAAGGATGTATTGACATTCGGAACCGTTCTGGTCTTGTGAAATCTGTGAATGCCTCATTTGTTATGTGTGAGTGGATCGACAGCGTGCTCCTACTACTGAGCTCAAGAGCAAGCAGAGCTAAGTCCTCTGCGTCACTTAGCTCCCTGTGACATCGTTTAGCGATGCCATGGTACCATTTAGTATGTTCTTATATTGTTCAAAAGGATTCCCATGGTTATGACTCAGCCACTATCTTCCAAAATATGATGCGAATGTCATTAAGGCTTGCGGTGCTGTGGGAGATGATACTGTCCAGAGTTGGACGTTTGCCTCAAATGATTGTTTCCTGAGGACTGTGTTGCATTCAAACGCCATTGCTGTCCGACCCTACAGCGCTGTACTTCACTTCAGTTTTAAAAATATTGCTTGTTGATTTACAGGTTTTTTTTATGATGTATTTTTTTTATATTAGAAAATGGACTGGATCTTTATTCGCTTACATTTACCTTAAATCTGATAAGATATCTGGCTAAGCAAGAAATCCTGCTTCCTGAAACAGGCCCCAGGTCCTAGTAAGTGGATGCTGATCTGACAGCTACTGTGGTTCTGGTAATTACAAAATTGGCTAGCTCTAGATTAATTGTGTTTTCTCTATATGTATAGTCTATTATATTGAGGTGATCCTTAATTAAGCTCTCAACCTGCATGGTTTTTTGTAGTGATGGAGGCCCCACTATCCCAATGTAATGTTAATCGGTTTGAGCTATAGGTGAATCTTCCCTGACTAATGACATGTGACTGGGCTTCTCTTCATTAACCTTGCAGTATATAACCAGCATCCACACCTTACGCTTTTTACCTGAAACATCATTCACGATAAAATCATCTACATTCTTCCCAAGGCCTTAAAGAATGATTCTTTTCAAAACTTTTTTTTTCCCCTGTTGTTGAATCAGCTACCAAATGTACTCAGCCATTCAGTATGCCCCCCCCCCCCCGCTTCTCAAATCCCCAAGGAAACCTTTCTGTGGCATTGGGTGGGGGGAGAGGACTGCAGAAACCATTCTAGGTTTTGAACTGACAGTGTTCGGGAAGCTCTGCTCAGTCTCTGTCGTCGTATCTCGGCCATTGTCCAGGGCTGCGGGTCAGCCGTTCAGAAACGTGATGCTTACGGGACTGAAATAAATGAAGTGGCATCCTGGTATGACACTGTAAGGCTGCCGTCAGCGCTGTCCAAAGTTCTCAATAGCAAACTCCCCATCCAAACACATGGATAAGCTCATTGCATAATAATTACTCTTAATCGGTTTGTTCTTTGCCCATTAAATAACCCTTCTTACCGTGCTCTACCAACTCGGAAGATAGATTCCGTCGGTCTATCTTACAATGCAATGCAATGAAAACGGCAACCGGTTCTAAACTAAAATAGACCTGATCTGTATTATTTTTCTTAAATAGCCCCTAAAACCACTCACTATTGTTACATTATGGAACTAATTCTTCTTTGATTCATAGTGCATTTAACGGTGCTGGTGGATTCTATCTAACGGCATCCTCTTGTAAACAATCTGGGATGAGCATGTGAGCAGAGCTTCTGTCGGCCGCCTGGTACGTGCAGCTGGGTGCAGCGTCCCTCACCGTGGCCCTGGGGCCCCGCGGCTGCCGTTTCCACAGCTTCAGCATTAGTTTGCTAACCTACTTCAGGGCTTCATGGGCTTTTTTTAGGGCCATGTGAGCAGCAGCTTTTCTATCTCCACATGCGAATAATGCTTGTTTTATTTACCATTTTTAGACTCTGGCCTTTTTTTCCTGAAACCGAGCCACTAATGAAGTAAACATTATTATTTGAGGAGCACTGATTAAATAAAGAAATCCAGCCTGTTCTTTCCTATCTAGTAGTCTCATAAAAGGTATCGTCTAGTAGTATGGGATTTGAGTGTGTGGACTCTTTTGAAGTAAAAAGTAAAAAACTTAATATCAGCAGACGACCAACGGCTCAATATCAATGCCAACGGATTCAATATCAGCTATTTTCTGTACATTATTTCCCAGATGAATTTATCAAGCTTCTGTGCTGGAGCCTGCAGCAACCAGAAATGAGAGACATTCACATTTAAGCTATTATATGTATTATATAAGCTCAGGAACAGAGTTCTGTAATTATTTCCGCGCTGGATGTGTAATTATTACCATTTTGTCTTGGTAGGGCAGAGTACAGCTTGTGTTTTCTGGAATTTTTTTAAGCCTGTGCATACACAAAACATTTAAAGTATGATTCATGTTTATATTCATAGTTTAGAGATTTCCTGAATTGTCAGATGCCTGAGGTAAATGGTACTTACACAGAAGAAACACGTGCCGTTTTGTAAATATATATTTACCTCTTAATAAATGCCTGTATGCATAACTAGACTTTAAATGGATGTAGCTTATAACATAGGCTCCGGAAGGTCCAGGGAACAGTATCAAAGATGGCAAACCTTTTATTTTACGTTAAAAATGGCACAGGCCATAACATTATAAGCCGAACCTTCATGTTTATAAAATAAATAAATGTGTTATGCACTCAAAGCACTGACTGGTAATTCTGTGTTCTTGGCAGGATGGAATGGGCAATCTGAGGGTGAATAAGCAGGGCATACGACTGGAAGGCATATCAGAGTTCCTTCTTCCTCTCTACGTTAAAGAGATCCAGTCCAGGAAGGTAAGTGACATGTTCCTTGACCTTCGTTGTGGTTCATGGCAGTTTTACTTCAACAAAAATGTTCTGAGGGCAGAATGGAAAATGATTGGTTCAAACCAATCAGATTGTAGAGGTGCTGGGTCCAAGCAACTGGAGGAGGTGGGACTAAGACATCTGACTGGTTGGCCCCACCTCCTTAGTGGCTTGGACCCACCTCCTCTACAGTCTGATTGGTTACCTCTCTGAACCAATTCTTTTTCATTCTGCCCTCATAACTTTTTTGCATAAGTAAAACTCCCACGAGCTTTGCTGTGTGCCGGACGCGCACATTTGTATGTCTGCTGTACTATTACTGCAGTAAACACAAAGATCACATGCAGGTCCACTGTATACCTTTGAAAGCCTGAATGAATGTGCAGGGTCATCATTGTGAAAATGTGGAGCCTGAATTTTGCAGTTTCTCTGTCTAGTTTTGATAGAGACACACACAGGTGGAACCAGAGCAAATAATTAAATATTCGATGAATTTCATCATGCCCTTATTCCAATACGAATCAGTAGCAAGCTTTGATAATCGTGATTTACAGAGCCCATCCTTCTATTATTCAACTGTTTGTCCAGTACAGGGTCATGAAGGGGCAGATCTCGGCCCTATGCCACATAGAACACAAAGCAGGGTTGTACTCTGTCCAAGATGCCAGTCCATCATAGGTTTTCAGTGTATTTATCAGTAGATGTGCTTTATATAATGTAAGCATTAAGACATTAGCAGTATATTCCAATTCAATAAAATGCAAAGACAAGGATACAAACCCTTTTCCGTGTTGCGCCTCATATGCTATATTTAGTTCTCAGTCTCATAGTCCTCAGGGCAAACAGGTCGCTGACCCCCTTCATTAGGACATCAGCTGAGAATTGAGGGTGCAGTGGAATTGCACTGCACATCTGATAAGACACTGCAGTCTTGTGGGGATGTTTATGGGTCATTCCCCTTGAGTTAAGTAAGGCTCCAGTAATCCACATTGGCTCTGAAGGTGTTTTCTTTGAGCTTCAGAGAATGTGCTGACCTATTATACCTAAGTAACAACGGGCAAGATGCTTAAGCTGTTTTTTTTTCCACTTGAATATGCTACTGTATGTTTAATTTTTAAATGCTATTTTTCAAAGTATAAGGAAAATTGAAGTCATTATTTGAGGTACCATAATATTGTGTAATATTTCATTATTAATATGTAGTACATTTCTTGTTTTCATTTATTTCAAATAGATAATGATTTTGTTCAAAGCATTCTGTTTGTATAAGTGATTTAAATTTATTCCGTTGTTTGTATCTTCAGGGTGGATTGAAATATTGATCTCGAATGTTGTCTTGAGAAATTGCAGAATGGCTGATGCCGCTTTAACTGAATCATTCAGATAGCATCCGAGGGGAGATGCATGTCTGTGCTCCTGAGGACCCCACCAATAGCCGAGTCCCACTGGAAGTGTCGAGCGCAGCAGCAAATGAGAAAATGACGCTGATGAGTTCAGCTGAAATCGTAATTACTTGGGAATACAGCATCTTGTAAACCCGGACGCAGGGCTCTGTCTGCCGTCCGATTTTTGCTGACAATCCACTGCCGTGGAAATAACGGTACTCAACGATAAGACGCATCAAAAATGCTAGGCAGAAAATTACAGGTTGCAAAAACCAGGCTATAAAATGTAACAAAAAACGTATTTTCACAGTGCGACTTATTTCCCGCTCCTCAATTGGCAAGGAACGCAATTATTTCTGGTAATTTCTCTCCAGGATGCCAGACTTATTGAGCAGTCTCCTTGAAGGAGTACATGTACTTTATGTCCAGCTCGGCCGGCAATGCGACTGGTGCCTGCCTGCACCGACGATGTCAGAGGATCTGATATGTGATGCGTCCAGTGCTCAATCTTCAGTTGGGTGTCAGGTTGCAGTCTTACCTGCTGCCAACCTGGTTATTGGGATTAGTTAAACCTGGTACGCTAAGCCTAACAGATCCTTCTGTATGTCAAATATTGAATGCTTCCCACGAAAGCTAAATTTTGTATTATGTGGACTGGCACGTTTACACTCTTAAATAACAGCTACCACCATTTGTCCTGGTCATACTTTGATGCTGTTTAACAAAACATTATCTTCCTTCCAGCTGCCTTCATGGACTTTGATAACTTATTATGTCATAAACTGTTTTATTTACACAATTAAGTTCAAAATGTGTTCATATGAGTTAAAATGTTAGGCCTTCTAACAAAAAGCATATTAACAGTTAAACAGCAAATATGTGTATACATACAAGGCTCTCAAGTTTCATCAAAAGTTTGAAGTGAAATGATGACTATAAGGGCAAAATGTGTATCTCACGGTCAATGCTGTGTGCACATCCATGTAATAATGTGCTTGCAGCAGGATCGCATGTAATTTATTTTACCCAGAAACGACAAATTCTATTTTCTGATTGGCTGGTAGGTGGCTATTAACTCTGCATAACTCAGGACAGCTATGAACTCAGCAGAAAACTCCACTTCATAAGCTTGCACGTCGGAGACCTTGGTGATCGTTACTGTAGGTAGCCGGCTTAATTATCAAATCAGTTTCATGAGTTCTCCATAAGAGCTGCAAAAAGGACATCATATTAATAAAAGGAAAATAAAATTTTAAATAAATATGTTCCTACAATTTTCATATACCAATAAACATAATAAAAAGCTCCTTGTAGATTCTGCTGCTGCATAAGAAAAATAAATACATTTACCTTGCTCACCCTATCATCCAGGCAATGAAATCCTTTGTCGTTTAAACCATCATTATTCATTATGCTTATCCCCGTTCACCTTCCCATGAATGCTGAATACTTATAATCACGCTAAACCGAAAAAAAGATGTGCATCACCAAAATAAGCCTTGACAGCTTTCACATAAAATCAGAACATAAAGGAACACGTGTGAGTTAGGGCGGTTAATAGCACTCGAATAAGAATGCCTTCATTTGCGGCTATTTACAGTCATCCCTTTCTTCTTAGTGTGAGAAGCACAAGGTGTGGCATGAGAGCTGGATGATAGGTATGTCTCTCATGGTCAATGTGTGCAACTTGAGAGCCCCTGTACATATAACACCAAAAGGTGTAGGTGGCAGCACAAAATTTGTGGCTATAACTGCCATCTTAAATTAGAGCCTTTATCAAACAACAGGAGGTCAGAAGCAGCATCATGATAAAACACTATCGCTGCCTTTTTGGTTTCACAATGGAGGACATGCAATATTCAAAACCACCAGGCTAACTTCCAATGGGATCAGCAGGCACCGCTCACCTAGCTGAACGATATGCTTCTCTGCGGTGACCTGCCTTAATCAAGACAACCACAGCGTATGGCACAGCTACATATACTGCAAATATAAACAACAAATAGAATTTATTAATAACCTGAACACACTTCAACAAAACTAACCATAAACGTACAAACAGAACAGCCACTGAAGATTACGGAAGTCCAAAACACAACCAATTACTTTCCAGAATTTTCAGAGGAAGCAAGGCCACTACTATATATAAAAACACTTCACATTTGATGCATTGCTGTGATAAGGTCCGAAAATCTGCTGAAGTTTCCTTTGTACGTTTATAAAGCTCCTTAGATACAGCAATGCTTGGCCAAAATCACTGCGACGTGCAGGAAGGTGCGGTTGGACCTGGCCGACCCTATGTCACCTCAAACATCTCTCAGTCATGCCCTTAATATTAAGAAGCAGTTTACGGACCTTGATTTACACACAACACGGGTTACTGTTACTCCCAGGGTGCGCGTTTGTTTTAACGACATGAGATGCCTGCAGAAGTAATAGACTTGCAATTTGTAAGGTTATCAGCTGTGATGTAACGATATATGGACGGTGCTGCTAAGAACTTTCCTTCGTGAGTTGGAAGCCCATATGAAGTCTGCTAAGCAGACAGTGACCATCCTAGCCATTGTGCTGATGCGCAAAGTTTTTAAGTTACTTAAGTTAAGTTTTAACTCATATTAATGTCACAGAGGCTACAGTATGTTATCAGCAAGAAGTTCTTTAACTGGTTATAGTTTGGTAGTGAGTTGGCTAAGTAGTTAGTTAACTGATATATATATAACTAGCAGCCAAACCAGCCACATACGGCCATACTGTAGAATATTTGTGTATTTATTGAAGGATGTTAGTGCATCTAGCAGAAATGTATTATCCAGTTTCTGAAACCACTTATCCTTTTCACGATCACGGGGGGAGCCTATGGGTGTAAGGCAGTGAACTCCCCAGGATGGGGCATCAACCAATCACAGGGCACACTCACACACCGCTCAGTCACACACACACATATTTGGTAACTCCAATCATCCTCCACATAGTTTGGACTGTGGGGGGAACCCGGAATACTCTGAGGAAATCCCACGATGACCCAGGGAGAACATGCAAACTCCACACACCTGGAATCCTGGTCCCAGGTGTGACGCGACAGTGCGAATCACTGCACCACTACACTGCCCGCTCACGGAGAGACACTGACAACAAAATAACAAATAGCACAGGAATTACACCAGGATACAAACTAAGGATTTTTTACTTGCTGGCATAAATGGGCCAGATTGGATGTGTGCCGGGTTCGACATACAATCCTGCCTTCCCGCAGGTCACAACAAGAGGCTTCAGCGGGAATGTCTCCTGCATATTTTGGCAGCAGTTAAAACACATTTGAGTAGATTCAGGAATGAGTATGAAAAATGAAAACGCAACCAAAATAATGATCATGGTATTAATCGCCCTGTGTCTTTGCCAGCGATTATGCAGCTGTGCAGAGTGAGCAATATTCAGCTCGATACCACGTCTTCAAGAGTACATTCAAGATAGGAGCCCACTAGCGGTGGCTAAACTGCTCCATTAATGACCCATCCATTATCCAAACCGCTTATCCTACTGGGTTGCGGGGGGTCCGGAGCCCATCCCGGAAGCAACGGGCACGAGGCAGGGAACAACCCTGGA
>JABFEA020000017.1:12736372-12752283 GCA_019775915.2 Cyphomyrus plagiostoma | reverse complement strand
TCCTCTAGAAAGTGGCCTAGGGGACCAGGAGGGCGGTAGACAACAATGATGAGAATATTGAATGGAGAGGAAACTGTTAAATGTCTTTGTGCCCTGGCCTTGGATGCAGTTGGTTTACAAAGGCAGCCTTGATAAATACCAGCTTTGTGAAGTTCATCACGCATATTTTTTGCTGAGAATGGGTCACTGATTCAAATCTGGTCATTTTTGACCATTTGCTTTTGTGGTGGTTGGTCATTTTTGATACCCCAAGTGCACATACCCATGCCCTACCCAGTCATGACAATTTACCGATGCCCCCCCCCCATTTGAGGACGTGCCCCTCTGAAAGTTTGTTTACGTCACTGTTTTACTATTACAATTTAAAAAAAAAAAAAACATTTCACCTAAAAAGTAATATTTTTGCAATTGTTCTGACCAATATGCCTGATTCTTTGGTGTCTTAATAACTCTGTTATTTGTTTGATGTTGCTTTGAAAGCTCACTGATCGCTTCCAATTTTCAGACCTCATCCTAATCGTCAGACCTCTTCTATAGTTGACACTCACTGCTAATTGCCATTCAACCAAACATGACCTTTTGTAGCCATTTTGTCCACCTCCTGTAGTTGGGTAATGAGACATTGCATTATATTATTTTTTTAAATTTATCAACCAGAGGATAGAGAGTAAAAAAACTGTCAACTGTCTTTATCTGGTAGTGTTGTCTACAATGGAATTTATAAAGGATGAAGGCTGAGTTCTGTATATCGTTTACAAATTTTTCAAGTGGCAAAAATGGCACTCATCATTCTAAAACCATTCATGTTTTTAGAAATTGCTATTTTGAGTGACAAATTAATGTTATCTGCTTCTTCTCAAGTGTCCATGGTAACCATTTAATGTTTTATTGTTATTCACACTTTTTAGCATTTGGCTTAAAAATGGCTGTTAGTTTGTGAATGTTTGAGGGTTAAAAGGGTTCCGTTTCAAGTGAGGGGCTAGATTGTTGTCTAGCGTTTCTCTTTTAATTACGGTTGGAAATGAAATGTGTGGGTTAGGGGAAATGGTAATCAAAAAACTTTCCGCCATTTGCAATTGCAAGCGCGGCATATTTTAAATGTCATCTGAGAAACCTGGTTGCAAAAATAGAACGAATCATGTGTGATTTATTGAACTAATATAACCTCATAAAAATTTGACTTGGTTTAATAAACACTGGCACGGTAACTATGGATAATGAACAGCATCTTTGTGTCAGTGGGGTTAGATTAGATGTTCTCCTGTCGAACATTGGAACTCAGTGAATGGAGCTCTATTAATGGAGAAATGATCTCACATGATGTTGTCATTAACATATTTCCCTCAAAATAACCACACAAGCACCTGAGATGATCTGGGCCAAATACCTGCTGAGGCATCGGATCTGTGGTGCTGAGGCAATGAACACAGTTCTCCTGTTCTCCTTTAGCAGCTTCATGGACATGCTTAGTATACGCAACATCGAGGCTCATGGGAGCTTTACTTACTCAAAAATGTTTTGAGGGTGGAACAAAAAATTATTGACTCAGAGAGATAAACAACGAGATAACAGAGGAGGTGAGAACAACCAATCAGGAGTCTTGGTCCCACCCCATCTAGTTGCTTGGACCCACCTCCTCTACAATCTGATTGATTATCTCTCTAAGCCAATCATTTTTTGATGTACCCTCAGAACATTTTTGTGTTTGTAAAACTCGCATGGGCAGAAACAAGCATCTCGGCTTTCTACCGACCCCCCAGCTGAGAAATGTGGGGGGTGCTGATGTCCCAGGGTGGGCTGTATTCTGGGGAGGAGCCCATTCTTCACCTATAAGCAGTTTATTATTAACAGATAACTGGTTATTAGTGTTGATTAGCATTCTCTGGTGATTGCTTGGGATGTGTAAGTCATATAAAATAGGCTCTCTGTTTCTTAGGGAGAGAGTTTCGATGTGCTGCTTCTCTATTGGAGAAGCTAAGCTTTTGATAGAATCCCTGTGCCTCCATCCTCTTTATCCCCATGTCATGTTGATCTGTTCCCCTTCCTCTTGGGGGCGACTCCTTTTTTTTCACAACCCACACATACTGTCTTTACTTTTCCTGAATATTTTACATTTAAATGTGTTTCACACTGGGATCCCAGGGGTGAACAGAGATCTTAAAAAAACCCAAAACACCTTGAAGGCTTGATTTAACTTGCCAGCAGAGAAGCTTTCTGTGTCTCCATGTTTAACAGATGGACCCTCACTATGTTGGTGTCCTAGGTGACACGTCTCACAGCCTGTGGTTGCTTCTTTCTTCTGTCTGCACCACTGTCACGGAAAGAAATACTTAGAAGTTACTATAAGAAGTTTTCCCAAAAGTTTCAAAGAGATATTTGATGTTAAGGCTGTTCTTGGTGATTACAGTCCTGCTACATATGTTTTTTTTTTTCTCTCTTTTTTTTTTTTTTTTTTAGTTCTAGCAGGTTTTACATGTTGGAATATTCATCACTGCAGAAATACTGAGTCCTTAGGTTATTGTTACTGGGTACTGTATAACCAGAAGTGGGTAATTCAGGTCCAGAGAGTAAAAGTCCAGAGTGGGATTTTGTTTCAGCCATCCAGCTGAGCATAAAGAGTCAGTCAGAGTACTCAACTAGTTGGTTGAAACAAAGCCTTGGTCTGGACTTTTACTCTCTGGACCTGAACTGTCCATCTCTTATGTCAGTAAAAGTATACTGAATAACTAATATTTATCAATTCTGAGATTTTCCTTTCTCGTTTGTCCTTCTGGTCAGTTTGTTGAATATGTATATGGTAGGTTTCTTAGTGTGCAATGATTGACATTATAAAGAGAGGTACAACCATGTCATCCATCTTCTGTCTTTGCATGCTGGTCAGAGACAGAGCCTGTACCAGGCAGCACAGCACAAAAGGACAGGATGCCAGAGGATACACATAGGCAGGTTAAGATTTAAGTGGAGATTTAAGTTAATCCCCACTCATGTATATATAAAATCAAGTCCCAGGCTATTAGGAGTGTACCTATGTTATTTACCATCAAAAAGAGGTTCATGATTAAAGAGGATGTGGGAAAGCAGTACAGGCATGTACTGTAAGAAAAATCGTTCCAGAGGCAGCCATAAATTCAAATGTTTTCAGTGACAACCTGGCATGATAAGGATCTGACATCTTAAAAGCTTCTATTTGACAATAACAGTATGGATATGGTTTTCAAGACAGGGTTTAATTAAAGGAACCTTTTTCACAGGCTTGACGCAGAAAGCATGGTGGTTATCTAAACTGCATCGTAATGATGCTTCAGGACCTTATAATCTGATAGGATTATACTTGAGTGACATTCGTACCTGCATTACGGCTGACACAAAAGATGGTCATAGGCTGGAAAAAATAGTGTGTTAAATGAGGTGGATCTTTTGTGCTCTGTAGCTGTTCCAGATCATATTGTGGTACCGTTATTAACAGCGATGGAAGAAGCTGTGCTTGTGGCCATACCCTCCTTTTGGCTTTCTCTCCACCCCCTACGAGACGGCTGAAGTTGAGTTGACAGTTGGCTCTCCAACAAAATCGTCCATCGATTTTCTCACACTTAACCCAGTACCGGATAATTAGGGACTGGAGCCAGAAGGCAGTGAAACATGGTGAACAGGGTTTTAGTCCATCACAGGGCAATAACAACAAACCAGAATAGGGAAATACTTAGCAAAGTCAGGATGCCGCATTAACACCATCAAGATCTCATCAGGCTGTTACGCTTTAACTTGAAGAAAGTTGTTCATAAACGACAACTTAATTATCATCTTCAAAACACTTTGTGAAGGTCACGTTGGCAGCATGCCCAAATGGTCAGATCTCGCTCACCAAGGCCACGGGCTCAGGCTTGTCCTTGGGAATCCCCAGATGTCAGCAAGCTAGTCCCTCCAGCATGTCCTGGGTCTGCCCTGGGGCGTCCACCTGGTGGGACCTGTCTGGGACAGCTCCCTTATGACCCCCCCGGCGGCATCATTATTAGATGCCAAAATCACCTCGAGTGGCTCCTCTGGATCTGAAGGAACGACCGCTCTCTTTTGAGGTCCAAATCTCCTTGGAGATATATATAGGAGTTTGTGTGTGTGTCTGTGTGTAGCTGTACATGTTTTGTCAAATATATGTATTTGACAAAACACATATTTTGTCAGTGGGAAATAGTCTGCATACCAGAAAGAAGATTTTATGAAATACATTTGAAGTAGGGCGCTTCAAAAGCAATTCATTTGTCCTTTCATCATTATCCCTCTCTAAAGTCAATCATTTTTATATTCAAAGTAACGTATACTACACATATAGGAAGAAGGCTTTCACTGGAAGTTAGAGGAGTACTGACCAAAATACATCAGAAATACACTGAGTAGTTCATGGAGATCAGGATCCTCAAAATATGAAGCATTTTAAATGCTATGTTTATCCAGACCGAAAATGTTATTTGACTTGGGATTTTGCTGTCTGTTTGTGCATAGTGTGGGCTGATTTGATGAACAGCTGTGTTCATAATCCAGCTGAGAACAGTTTTGTGCAGGCAACCCATCAACCCTTGAAGTGGATCTGCAGATAAAAGTGAATCCTATTCAGTATTACATTGGGGTATCTAATAAAATGGCCACTGTTTGCAGTTTAAGTGTTGAGAATATTGTGGGAATTATACATTACTGTACAATACGATACTATAATATATTCTGCTGGTGTATCTTCCCCTAGAAAAACAATGATGACAGGAATACAGCATTGATTTCAGAGTCTGGACACAGTGCTGTCTGAACATGGACTGGATTCATACTGAATGCAGATTAAATTCAGAATCAGATTTGGTGAAATATGAGCTTCTAATTTATGTTCAAAAGCATGTTCCCAGAATGCCAGTGACATCTCCTCCCTCTTCGGATACCAGTCTGACACTGTTGTTCATGGAGCACAAAACAGTCATATAACTCATAGAATACAAGGCAGGATTATAGTGAGGTTAATGTGTGTTTCCCTTACGGCGGACTGGCCTCTTATCCGTGTTTGCCTGCCTTGTGTCTTCTGCTGCCTGATATAAACTACGGGTTCTTTGAGGCCCTAAAATGGATGGATGGATGGATGGATTTACTGTTTTCTCTTCCTCCTTTCCTTCTTCAGGACAGCCCACTACTCCTGCAGTCAGACAGAAATGTGACTCTGAATGCAAGGAATCACCTCGGTCTCCTCACAGGACAGCTCACAGTGGGTGAGTTCCCCGTTTTCTAGAACAGTCCATTTGCACATGGACACACACACACACACACACACACGCATATATATTGGACACACACACACAGAATTGCAGATGTAACACCCATGTAATTATGGAGGTAATAAATCCTGGTGTTTGTTCGTGATGTTCGTTGTTGTGTGTGTGTGTGAATCGCTTGCAGATGTGGCTTGCTTTGTTATCTCTCTTTGGCAGACATTTATTCATCAAAAAAAAAATACAGCACACTTTCACCCAGTACATTGCTCTTGTTTTTTTCAGTAAACAAAGAAAAGTAGTAGTTTATTCCTCCCCCAGTAGACTAGACTGAAGCTCGTTGAGCTCGTCCAGCTCTCTACCCCTTTAAGTTGCACAGCAGCGATGTTCTTGCTGCATTTTGAACCAAACACCATTGCAAGACAGTTTCTTAATTGTTCTCTGGCTACTTTCCCAGACTCACTGTATCACATCCTTTAGCTGCCCTTCCTGACACTCTGCTCCACAGTTAAGTGATCAGGTAAAACAGAGCACCCCCAGTTAAGTCCCATGACCAGATGCCCGAGTCCCATTTCACTTTGTATTAATTGCAAAACACAACACTTGGTATTAGGCTACAACAATGGTGCTCGACTATGAGTGGCTTTTAAAATTGTTACATAAACATTATTAATTTGGAGTGACATCCAGAAATTTCCATTGTTTCTGTTTTAGCTGTTGTTCTTTCAGGAGGACATGGTGTCTGGTGGCTGCCATGTTTGTTCACCTTTGCCTGACTTCGCTTGCTGTACTAAGAGGTGTCACATGACCCCTGGGTGCCGGTTCTATATTCAGTCGCAGCAAGACAATTTTATTGTTGGCTGCTTCTCCTACCTGACGTCTCGTTAATTTGAGAAAGAACCTGTCAGCGTCTATTTGAATTAGGAACATAAAAATGAAAAGTGAACTTGTTCCCCTGTAGTACACAAACTTCAATAATGTGATGAAGTGTGCACTGTAAACAGGCGATGGGGCAAGAGTATCACCACAGGGGATGCATCGTTAGAGTGGCCATGCTCATCTTATGTTCATATTGTGTTATTTTTATTATTGGCCATCTAAAAAGTTTTATTGTTTTTATTGTTGAATTATAACTATCAGTGGCACACCATTGAAGGCTTGCCCGCCCCCCACCGGGTTAAAACAATACCTAGACTGTTGACATATGGTAGGACTATAAATCTATTTAATCATACCATCTCAAAACCATTAATGCCAAGGGACCGCTCAAAACACTGGTGGTCTTGACCTAATAAAAATGTTAACATCTCTAACATTTATACTGACATCATTTCTCTCTGCAGATTTTATATGTTCAACCAGTTCGAATTTCACCTAAAGAAATCAGTGTATATAAACAAATAGTATTTGTGAATGATATGACATTAAATTTTGGGGGATTGCAATGCTAATGAGTTAATCTTTATTATACCAGTTAGACTGCCAGTTAATTATACCAGATAGACTGCAGTGTGCCATTCTTACTGCCCTCCTGACCACAAGCATCCCTACTGCAGCAACTGGGCAGATTGTGTCATGTTACCAACGGGCAGCTTTCATTGGCTGTGCTGGAGATCATTTTACCATGTTTCACTGTCTCACAATAACAAATGTCAGCATAGATTCTTGCCATGGTTCTTGCAGTATAATACAGACGTTTTGAAAGCCAGGGTTAACTTAACTGTCACATATCCAAGCAGAGGTACTTAGGCAGAGTCAGTCTATGCTACACATGTAAGTGTTTGCATTATCTGTCAATGCAGCCTGGTTTTTCTGTTTATGACTCATGGATAAAGGGGAAGCCCCAGTGACGCCCTGATTAATGTTACTGCTCTGATCTTTCTTATTCTATTAATGACTGTAAGTTGAGATGAATGATTTATCTTTCAGTGTTCTAAATGGGGGGGGCGGTTAGCTGAAGGCTGCTGCAATCTGTCCAGAGCTGTCTTCATGACTTCTGTAGTTAAAGGCACAAAGCCCATAAAGACCTTGCCTGGTTCAAAAGACATGGAGAGCTTGAGAAAAAATATGATTAAGAAAATATATGATTCACATCATATGCTTGGAAAATGAATGCTTCAAACAGTTTTTTTTTTCCGCTGAAAATCTTTGAAAGTTTCTTAATATTTAGAAACCGTTATATCAATGATTTTCCCACATACGTCAATTATAGTGTTGCACTCTCGTTAATCTAAGGAATTACATATGTAAATTGGTTGACATTAAATTTGGAAGTAGATGGATTTCATTTTGCTAAAGCTTAGACAGGTATAACATAGACTTTGCACACCATTCTGTACATATTTTGGGGGATTCATCAGACCTTCATCCATTGCTCCATCTATGCCAGCGTGCCCATTGTAGGCACTTTCGAAGGTGGACAGGAGTCAGCATGGACACCCAGAATGGTCTGTGGCTATACAGCCCGGTACGCCACATGGTTCCGTGCACCGTGTGTCCTGACACGTCATTACACTGGCCATCTTCAAAATTATCTGTGATTCCTGCTGCAGTAGCCAATAAAGGATTCACATCTTGCATGGACAAATCTTGGCTGCCCAACATTCTGCTGGCGATTCATGGTTCTCCCCTCCTCAGACCTCTCTCAGTAGATACTCACCACAGTTGACAAGCCACACCATTTTTCACATGCTGTTACCGAGTGTTCTGGCTATAATGATTTGCCCTTTATCAAAGTTTCTCAGACCTTTATCCCTCCCCATTACTGCTGCATTTAACAGAGTATGAGTACCGACTGTTAGCTTACTGTGTTATATTTCCCAGACCTTGACGCTCACCATTTTTACTACTGTAGATAGTCAACATTATTCGCTTCATGTGGAGGTGGTCACAATATTTTGGCTCATGGGTGTATATCACTTAGCGGAAAATAAAAAAGTTGTGAAAATATGTGTTTCAGTTTTCATCGCCAGTGATAACCTTGCTGTGTACTTAAGGAATTGCTTGCGGTGGCAGGTTGGAGATGGTGCCGTGCTGTGCCTTGTTCTGACATGTAAACACAGTTTCACTGGGATATCAGTGATAATGGGCTGAGTTGGATAATCAGATCAGAATGCCGTCAATGGTTTGACTCTGGAGAAAGAAATAACAGCTGAAAATAGTCCAGAGCTGAGTGAGACACAGATCAGCAGAATCCGGATTAAGCGCTATTGTTTCTCACCCCTGTCCACAGTCTTGTCAAGTTTGCTTCTTTTCCCGATCAAAGAAAAGGGAAAATTCTAATTGATAAAAGAAGTTTTGGGACAGTAACGGTTTTTAGGTCTTTATTTCTGCTTGTCAGCCGTTAATCTTTCGAAGTGTCATTGCTGAAAGCGTAAAAGGACATCAGTGTGGCTGTCAGTATACTTGAAGTTGATCCCCAAGAGCGTCACTGTTTTCAGATCCTACAGTTTTCTTCCACTGGTCTCATGCATATTTTGTAATACTTGTCATCGTTGCAAGATTCTTCAATATTCTTCTGGGCAGTTAAGCTAACACACAGCCATGTAGGTCTAATATATTTGAGGTGTGGATGGTGTGGCAGGTATGCGTGCCTCTTTGATTATAATCCTAAGTCAGTCATTCCTCAATGTTTATGTGATTTTTTATTTTTTTTTTGCTGTGGTGGTTCTTCTCCATACCTTGTGTCTTAGGCTCAGAGATGGTGGAAGCACAGTGCCAGAAGTTCGAGGTGCGGAGCAGCGACGGTGAGAGGCTGCTGTTCTCAGCCGCTGATGAGGAGATCAGCATCGGCACCGACAAGCTGAGAGTGACCGGTAAGATGAGTCTCCGTGACGACCCCTGAGCCAGAACTCGCCCACACGTGCCACCTGTAGAAGCTGTATTAATGTGAACCGCCTTCAGTATAATCAGTCAGTCTGCCTGACATCAGCCGTTTCGTACTCCAACCAAGCACTGTTTATGGCGCCCCCCACTGTCGACTCTTGGTTGTGTATGCAGTGAGTCAGGATGTGGGGTTACTGAATCAGTCCTGACATGAAAATAAAGGTAAAATTCCAAGCAAAGCATCAGGCCACTCAACCTGTCCCATCAGTCTTCATCTACTCTTCCAGTTGCAGCCCCATGCCAGCGATTTGCCTCCAGCAAGCGGATCAATAGGCTAAAGTCCCATTGATCTTGTGCAGGTATAGGGGGTCTGAATTTCGCGATGAAAATCTGTGTAAAACCCACATTTCACCTCTGCCCAAGTCATATACATGATGCAGTGTTTCAGGACTTCACTCATTACAAGAGCGGGGAGATTACATACAAGTTCTTCATATCACCAAATTTAGGTTGTGTTTTGAAGATGGAGGATGCAGTGCATTTTGCTTAGTAACAAAAAATGGAAAAAAATGCTTTAAATAAAATTGAAATGCAACATCTAAATATTAATTCACTACAATTAGGCCTACTTATTCATACTTGGAGTATCTAAAGAAATATCATTATTATATCTCTCCCATGTCTGTTACTTAATCTCCCTAGATGCACTGTTATCTCTGTTAGCATGATTAGCTCATTTAGCACCGTTCACTCGGCGAGTGTGTTTAGCTCTTGAGAATTCAAAGCGGCCCACAGACGTATCGGAGCTTCCATCTGCAGCCGCTCACAGACGACCCTAAACGTCTGCACCTCTCCCCTCTGCATCACACACTACAGCATGAATTTAGAGCTTGCCAGCCTCTGTCCCTCCTTGCTGGGCTCGGTGGCTGAGTGCGTAGACACTGCGGCACCCCTGCGACGCAAACTGACAGTTTAATCGGGTTTTTAGTCTCCCGGCAGAGCTGCTGTGCTCTTGGCTGCAGCAAATTAAACGCGCTCCTCGTCTCCCGCTTCTTGGACAGATTATGAAAAGTACAGGCTGCCAGTGTGTCCAGGCCCGGGGAGCAGGTCGGCCTGGACATCTCATTCTCCCGCATGCGGACACAGAAACGCCGCATCACTTACACGGCGACAATATCATGTGCAGAAACTCTGCATATGTGCAGTCATTGCTGCTCAGACTGCACTACCACTCATTCCCATGATCTCGCATGCAGAGGGTAGGATCATCTCACAGTGTCAATCACCATGGTCAATGGATACATACCTTTTGGTAGGGTTTAGTCCTGGGGTCTCCAAATCTAGTCCTGGAGAGCTACTATCCTGTAAGTTTTCTACCCGGCTTCTGACGAGCCACAGCTGTAGTCAGGTAAATGCCAGGAACAGGTGTGGCTCATCAGAAGCCAGGTAGGATAGAAAACCTACTGGATGGTAGCTCTGCAGGACTGGAGTTGGAGACTCCTGGTTTAGTCTCCAAATACATATCTGTCTACCAAAAGCTATTTCCTGACTGACTTTGTTTTCTTGGCTTTTCTTGGCTGCCCTACTCACTGCCTTTGGTGTTCAAACGAGCTACTTTTCATAACTCTGTGCTTTCCTTTTTCCCCGGCTGAAAGCCCCGCATTCATGATTGTTGCATGACTCGGCCTTGCCATATTACTTTGCTGTCATCTTCGAAACTAGAGGCTGAAATAAAGCCCGGCTAGCGGCCTCGCCAGCGTTTGTTTGCGCTGCCGGAGGTTAGCGGAGATAAATTGGCCGTGCACCATTTGCTGCCTCACTCCACTGTCCCTCCCATTAAGCAAACTGGCTCCGGGATCAAGTGGGAGCCGCTCGGGTCAGGAAACGCGCAACCACTCGGGACGGTATTGGGGGGGGGCGGGGGTTTCGGTAGGTTCCCGGAGGTTAAGTCAGAGGCAGGGTCGTACTCCGGCGAAGGTTTCGTCATGTAGTGACTTGAAAGAGCTGAAGTTAACAGGTTTCCTTATAGAGATCATGATGCAGAGAAAACAGATAGAGACTGGGGTAATTAACATTGTGGGAGTTTATAAATGAGGCGGCCTATGGCCCTTCTTCACTGTCAGATGGAACTAAATTAAATGTGTTAAGGTTCCACTGTGTGCTTATCATTACTTTTGCAAGAATTACTACCTCAATATGGCAGCGCAGAGGAGGAGAAGGCACGGAGGATATTAGAAAATATTAATTATACAAACTTTAACTGCGGTGCTACTGGAAGGACAGCCGCGCCGTCTTGTCTCTGGAATTACTCAAATGAGAAATACCTTCCCTGTCTCAAATGCAATATCATCAGGTATGAATGAGACATAACAACACGGTGTACAGGATTTCCGACGCTCTAGGGACTACCCAGATGCCTGCATGCATAGAGTTTCATGTTCCACAAATATCCCAGTATGGTATAACATCAACAGTAATTTTAAGTTTCACTACTGTGATGCCTCAGAAGGTGAAACTTTCGGTAAATAATCTTTACCATTCCCCTATTTTTCTCAATATGCAAATGATATGGTGCAGTGTAAAATGTGGAAAACTTTTTCTGACAATCACTGTAAGGTGCTTTACTTTTTCTATATAAGATTTTATCTCCAAAGTCAATTGGAAACAATCAAAATGTGGCTCTTTAACAAGAAACGTTCTTTACCTTTCCAGGTACCGAGGGAGCAGTCTTCGAGCACTCTGTGGAAACTCCCTATGTCCGAGCAGAGCCCTTTCAGGATCTCAGGTGTGAAAGTGCATGTGCAGATCCCGCTCTCCCAGTGCTTTTACCACCTGTGAGCCCCATTCCCTGCTGAAAATAGCACCTTAACCAGCTTTACGAGAGTTAACCAGCTTGTCATGTTTACACATGATGGCTTGATGCTTTAGCTGCTCATACCAGCTTACATGGTCATTCTAGCTGGTTCCACTGATAGGCTGGCCATACCATCATGACCAACTGGTGACCTACCCAGCAAAACCATCAAAGAGCAGCAATAGCTGGGACATCTCAGACCATCTTAGACCACTCCTAGACCAGCTAGGAGTGGTAAGCTGGCCTTTAGCTGTTTTTTTCTCAACAGGGTTGTCTCTATGCAAGGTGAACATGTGACCTGTGCTCCTTGCGTTAGTCACATGGTACCGTGCAGGAGCGCTGAGGATCAGTGTGACATGATAGGTCAATAAAGTACCATTTAATCAGTAGGCCTAGATACCCAGGTGTCCAGAGTAGTATGACACCAACAGAAAGCTATTGCCACAGTTTACTGGTCATTATTGACAAATGACACAACTCAGACACAATTCCTGACTCAACCTGTGTGGCACTCAGGAAGAGCATAACAAATAAAAATAATGAAACGGAAGTATATCTCTGTTGCTTTTCAGTTTAAAAAGCAAGGTTTCCTTATCACTTAACTAGCTTTATTAAAATTACATTCTGTCATTGCTATGTTTGTCTCCTGTCGGATTTTTTGTTTCAGCTCACCAACACAAATCATTTATATACTCTTATAAAACTAAAGTAAAAAGTGAAAACCTAGTTATCTATCTATCTATCTATCTATCTATCCATCTATCTATCTACACGCACACACATTATACACACACAGAGCTTTGGAAAAAATTTAGAGATTACAGCAATATTTTCAGTTTTACTTTCAATGTTTCAATTTATGGGTATGTGCCCAGTGTAAAATATGTTTTATTGCAAACTGCAGCATGGTTCTTTGTTTCTCATTAATGAAGGGCTCCTTCCTTGCTTTATAGGACTTCAGTCCTGCTTCTAGGAGCCTGATATGAACTGTGCTAGCACTGCACCTCACACCTGCACTTAATGTTTCCTGTTCCTTCTGAAGGTCACTTGAGGTCATCCTCTGATTTATGAGGCACTGTCGGATAAGTTAACGGTCATCTCTGGCATTAGAAAGTCGCTTCTGCCCCCTACCTGGTCAATTTCTGGTCATTCCCAGTGTTTCCTGCTTCATCTTGTTCTTGTGGACTGCTGCCTTAGAAACTTTGAGCCTGGAAGCAATATGTCTCACAGTTTAGCCTTCTTCCAGGAGAATCAGTATTTTAAAATGCAGATTTTTTAAATATATGAAGTGGTCTCCTCATTTTTTCCAGAGCAGTGTTTATAGGGCAACTGAGTATGGCTCTTTTATGCAGGAGTTGCTCATGATTTTTTTTGGCAGATGACTTCCTGTGAATAACGTAACAATGCAGATCTTTCTTTCAATTCTTTGTCTGTCAGGGTGCATTCGATCTAACTTATTCAACCAAAATCATAATTAAAATGATCTGCATGAGGCTTGCATCATGAATAACGAGTTATATTATTCGTACGTTCAGGCCGATAGCACTTCCTTTACCCCTTTCAGATTCATTTCCTGCCCTGGCGCTTCTCATTTTCTTCACTGCGCTTGTCGGAAACTCACTGTTAATGGGAGCTTTGCTTGTTGTATTGCACCGTCCATGTTCTTCGGCGTGATGCTTGCTGTCTGTGGCTTTAGCACTACGGCCGTGCCGAGGACAGCCTGCCAGTGCTGGATTTCTTAAGATTAATGCTCTTACACATGCACCGCCTCGTTTGGATGGCTCTTTGAACAGTCCAGGTTCTTCGGTTGGCCAAAAGCCTTATTCTTAATTATTAGCAAAAAGCCCAGAAGCATGCATCTTCAGCTAATAGCCTTAGCCATGCTAACTAACCAGAAGCCCCGCTGAGGCCCAAGTCACCTCCAGCTTGTTACAGTGGCTGCACTGTCAAACTGTAATAGCATCTATTCTCAGAGCTGAAAATCAGCAGAAGCAGCCGGCCTAATGCTGGTCATAATGAGATAAATATCGATTGGCTCCCACTTGGAGCCGACATAGGCTTTGAAGAGATCCATATTCATCCAGACTTGCAGAGCGACCGTCTGCAGTGGAGTCAATAAAATACAAATTCTGGTTAGTAAAACTTGTAAAACATTACATAAATGAAAATATGTGCCAGTTTCACTATCAAATGTGTTAAAGATGGCTAAAAAGTTTCTATATTTTAGAGGGTACTAAATTTTGATAAAATAATAATGAAATAAAGTTTAGCGGAATTCCTAAGACTCTAATTAAAGGAGAATATGTCTTAATTGAAAATGCCTTCCATATTTCTTTGTACTCTTTTATATGCCATTCATACTGTTGAAAATCATGAAGCGCCGGTCATTCACCTCAGTTAGAGAGATTGTGGCTGTGGCTCCATTTTGGCTTCAGGGATCCGGCAACAAATGAAAATCTGCGTTTTGTTGGATCAGCGCCCCGTGTTTCAGGGGCCTCCTCTGTGCTGAAGGATAGGCAGTGCTGGGATTTCCGGCTCCAGGAATTCCCCCGTAATAAAAGTGATTTATAGACGAGGAGCGCCAGGTGAACTGCATCAGAGGAATCTTGTTCCAGCCCCTGCATCCCCTTATTCTGTGTGGATTGTTGTAGCTTTTAGCAGGACCATCTGCAGCATGAGGCATCAGTCCAATAATGCAACTAAAGTACAGTAGATCATCTATAATCCAATTCATAGGAAAGAATAGTCCGTGGGTTGCATTTGGTTTTCAAAAGCACCATATTATTCACACATCCCTCCATTTTTTGTTATGAATTTGTATTGTGTTGGTCTTGTATTTTATACTCCATAAAATGATATTAATGGAGCACTCATAATTCATTGAATGCACTTCATATCTGTTATAAATATAGTACCAGGCAGTGTGATAAAAACTTGAATGGGATTTAATGTCACATGTGCAGGTTTTTGCTGAAGGATGTGAGACTGGGTCACAGTAAAATATCAAGCAGTAAGCCGTAGAATCGTTTGCACTACAAATAGCCTGGCAAGTGACTAGCTGTGTTGTTTTGTCACTCAAAGCCACAATCTGTTAGCTATTCATTGCCCATTTAGCTAATGTCTAATGATAGCAAGACTGGAAGACACAGCTGAGTAGGTCCTGCATTCTTCCTTTATTGTGTTTTATTATACTACACACTTTACGTGCTTGGCTTACTTTCATAGCACATGATTATATCTCGCTCATGCAGGAATCCCTTTATTGTCTGCTTTAATTAACATGCTAAAGGGTGCAATAGTGACCAGTTTATGATTTGAAATGACCCTTAGGTCACATTCCCAGCTCCTGCTTTACTTTTCCTTTCATTCCACTTCGTCCATTTATTCGCAACATAAATTCCAGGGGAACCAATCCTCCTCTCCCCCCAACTCGGAGCCATGCAATGACAGAGGAGTCCTTTACCAGTCTGTGCAATGGACACGGAGGGCTCCATTTTGACAATCCGACGCAGGGGTGGCCAATCTTATCTGCAAAGGACTGATTGGCTGAAGAGTCCTCACACCTGGGTTTGAACAGCTGACCTACAGGTTATCCCAAACACCTGCATACACACCGGCCCTTTTCAGATAAGAGAGCCCGCAAATGCACATAATATAAATACAGATCTGCGCCGCTACGACGATTGCCCTACATACTGGTTCATACGGCGAATGCGTACTTGTGTACCAGCCGTGCACCCATGCTGGGGAGGGGGTTCAAAGGTCAGCAGCTTCCAAAGAGGGGGGCACAACTGAACTTTGAGTACCACTGGCCAAAGCCTTACGGGGTGACGCAGGCGTGGCATGAGGTAGAGGCGAGTGTGTCCTCGTTTGCCGGCACCAGATTGCATCCGCACTGCGCCGAAAGACGTTTAATTACGTCAGGAGACGGAGAAAACAGAAGCTCGCTGCTGAACGAGATCAGCGACTGCGAACGGGCACTTAATTAT
>JABFEA020000017.1:12718182-12734614 GCA_019775915.2 Cyphomyrus plagiostoma | reverse complement strand
CTGAGGGCTGCATTGTAGTCTTCCACCTGATTTATTTAAACACCTGAAACACATTTTCAGCAATACAGCTGTCCTTTCAATTACAGTACAGTATGTGCATAATTCTGATAATGAACTCAAAAGATTTTTTTAAAATAGCAACATGCCAACAAGTCGCCTGGCCTCACCTCATATAAAGAACACCTGTCCTACCAGTGGGAAGGCAGCGCAAAATCATTTGCTATTCTTCTGACGTACACGTATGGCACGAAAATGAGCAATGCGCTGGTACTGAACTAGCAAAACCTCTTTGCATCGCACTTTGCACAGGTTGAAAATAGGCTTAGGGTTACTGTATTTGGTGAGACGAAAAATACGACGTGTCTGGGCTTCAGAATAACTGATTAAGTCTTAGCGACATGCGATCTTTAGGCCAGTCGAATTAGTCTTAATCAAACAGAGGGCTATTTTGCCCAATGGGTAGCGGAGGCACGAACCGCCTTCTTGTTTTCTGTTATTTTTGTTCATTATTTGTTTGTTCTTTTTTTCTGAAGGTCCAGGGAGCATGGGTAGGTGGTTCTTATCCCAGAAACATGTTTGCAGTGTGAAAGCCTATGGGTCTTGCTCCCCTTCCTTATACAAACACAAGCAGTTGGTTCACCCAGACGGCAATAATGCCATTTGCAAACAAGGGGCACACCTTCTGTTTGTCACACATTAAAAACATCTGTTAGATTTTCCCACATAAACACCAGGCAACGGGCAGCGTAACAGCACCATGGAATCACAGCAGATCGGTGCATCGCTGTCATTCCGTTTGATAAGGCTGAATCTTGCCGAATCGCAGCGTCGCCATATGATTTCGATTAATTAAACTCGTGGTGCCAAGTGTCTCTCCTCAGTTCCTAGTGATTTTGGCACGAGTCAGGCCTTCAGGGATCACAGTGCTTATTAGTGCAAAGCTGAATCAGCATCGCTTCAGAGGAGAAATGATGGAAAGTACTAAGCAGGACCATGTTAGCATTGAAGTGGATCATATTTGCTAAGCAAACACATATAATGCTGACATAAATTCTCCTTTAGAGTGCATGGCACTTATCATTCAAACAATCCCCATGGCAGAGGCTTACGATAACTCAGTGTGTGTGTGTGGGGGAGGGGGTTAGGGGGCATTGTAAGTATTACATCCTGAGGACCAAATATTCCCACAATGTGATATATTTTATTTTTTCGGTCCCCAAATGGGGAAAATCAAGACTCTGTGACTGTAATCAAAAGACTAAAAATGCCAAAATTCTTGTCTTTTGTTCGGTTACTTATGGTTAAGGTTAGGGCTGGGTGGGGTTAAGCTTGCCATTGTTTTGCCAATAGGGATGCATGGTGAGTCCACAAAGGGATATGAATACAGACATGTGTGTGCATGCAGTTCATGTGTTCTGCACCTACTCACGTGGGTTCCTTGCCGGTATTCAAGTTTCCTCCCCACAGTTCAAATACAAGTTGTTATACAAACTGGGGTCTGAATTATGTAAGTGTGTCCCCTTCTATGACGTCCTGTCCAGGGTGTCCCATGCCTTGTGTATCCTTGGATATGCTCTAGGCTTCCTGAAACTGCGCTGGATGAAAAGTGGATGGATAGAACAAGCCTTGCTTCTAGTGACGATAATATTAATAATAATGCTCCATTGCCATTTGTACAAGCGCAGGTACATAGAAATGTTTTCGTTTTCATATATCCCATCATGCACTTCTCTGAGCCAACACAGGTGGATGCTAAGCTTGGGGTGAGACCCCAAGGTCAGCCATTTTTCCAGCACCATTGGAGCAGTTCTTGGGGTTAAAAGCCTTGCTCAAGGGCCCAGTGGTGATTTGCTTACTCTGCCGGACACACAATTTCAACCAGCAAACTTCCTGTTAAAGACTTGTAACCCTGAGAGCCACTTACCAACCGAAAAACCTTAGCAAATTTAAACGTGTTCTTTTTTATGATAAACCACAGAAGCTTGGTCTAGTCAAAGGATGCAGTGGTAACAATGATAATCACAATAATAGCATCTTGGATATTCTGCTGCAGTACAAGAACTTCCAGTCTTCTAGTCTTAGTCGACGCCTAAGATCTCATGCCGTCTCCAGGTCTGTAAATCTCAATATCTGTTGTCTGCAATGTGCTGGCAAATTTGTCTCCAGTGAGTCCAAAACTGCTGGGCTGGCAGTTTGTGAAAACAGTCAACATGTTGGACATGTCAGTCAGGGAATTAAAAAACATTCCTTGCTTCCCCCACAGAAGAGGTCTAAATCTAATTGACTGAAGAGAGCTGAGATCCAAGCCATTGATTTCTTGTACAACAGCTCTAATTTAGAGAGTACAGGCACATGGCGTTCTGTTAGCTAGTGACCTTGACACAGTCTTTCTAGGGACTCTTTTAGTTGTCAAAAAGAACTCCTGGGAAGAACTATTTTCATTGAATTTCCTGGAAAACACCCTGAAAACACTAAAGAGGAGGGTATTTTACTGTGAAATATTTATGTTTGTTGTAGTCTGGGTCTGGTGGTCAATACTAGAAATGAGTCGCGTTCATGTTTGTTTGAAAATCACTGGTTAACCATCTGTGTTCTAATTTGGCTCAGGACTGCTCGTCCTGTGGCCGACCTTCGCTGTAAAACTCTGTGACCATCGCACAGGAAGGAGAATGAGATTCAAACAGATGTGTGGCTGCGTGATGAACGTGCCTTGAACGTTTAAAATGGCCGCAATCACAGAAATGGTTGCGGGGGCCAACTATACATCTTTGACTTCCTCGAGGTAATAAACCTAGTTTCCCCTCAAGTCATATTTAATTTTAGATGTTGTGGTCTTTTGGCAGAATCCTGGCACCTTGGGACACGCCATTCCTCTGGATTGTTTCTTTATGTTTAAATGTGAATCAAGTAGTTCATATACTTAATTCATTTGCTGTTACGAGCTGTTACGAAATATAGTCATGCTTACCCCCCCCCCCCATTGTTTGGGTATAGCGCTCATTTGCATAATTTTTTTTTTTTACAGTTTATATGAATACTTACCATAAGACCTTCCTTCTTCAGAAATGGCAACAAAGCCTAAGAAAGTTTACAGTAATGTGATGTTGCATTGAATATACATTATAACTGACTGGCGATTCCGCATGTTTCGTTTAATGTATTTTTGTTATGCATGCTAAATTGCGACACCTATACATCAGAGTTAACGCTAATGACCTTCACAGCATCTTGAAAGCCCCTCCCCCCCAAAGGATTTTGTTTCACAGTGTGTTTTTTTTCTCCCCTTATCAAATCACTGAGCTGCCAACTCAGCATATTCACAGTTGTGTGTAAAGATGTTCGGAGCCACGTGAAGCAGTTATCCCTCCAGTTTCGCTGCTATAGAGTGGACCCAGCAGGCAGTTTATTGTTAGCTGAGTCAATACAGTTGAGACAAAAACACTGATGGCAGGGATTTAAGGT
The DNA here is from genome assembly GCA_019775915.2 of Cyphomyrus plagiostoma. Lineage (NCBI taxonomy): Eukaryota > Metazoa > Chordata > Actinopteri > Osteoglossiformes > Mormyridae > Cyphomyrus > Cyphomyrus plagiostoma. The sequence goes on along the minus strand of JABFEA020000017.1, from coordinate 12,731,152 downwards.
GGTCTGGTGTACTCACTGCTAATAATCAGTCCTAATCAGTGCTCAATGTTATTAGCAATTCTTGCTAGTTAGTAGGGCTGTCCCCGACTCAGAGATTTGTCAGTTGAATCAAATTTGGCTGTTCAATATGGATATTCAGCTGTTTTTCTGTATAGAATGCCAGTTCAAGCGTCCATCGGCATGAGTTTTTGTAATGATTTCCACACCACTGCGACTCTGACTTTGGTTACACAATAGCACAAAGCAACACACAACCGACAGTTAATTGCTTTGAAATTACATTTGTTATTTTGACATGTTAATTTTCTTCCATTTTAGGTGTGTCTCTCTCATTCTGTATATGTTATGTACAGTATAATATATGAATCTTTGGGAGTGAAACACACTCCTTCATTTAAAATGAACCAGAGTGATATCTTACCTGATTCTATAGCTGTGAATATCCTGCCTACCTGGTGTTGAATTCACAGTATGAATAAGAGGTAGATGAGATATAATAGCAGATTTCTGTTCACAGCGACCTGTTATCTCCTCTTATCTCCTAAATTAAGGATTAATTCTTTGAGGCTATTTGGTTTTCACAGTGCACTTCAGCACTAAAGCCATCAGTGTGGTAAGACGAAATGCCTCTGTTATTCGATATGCTTTCAATAAATCAACGAGAGAATTTGCTTGAGAGCCTCTTTCTTTATTGTTTTAGTCCTTATTTAACTCGCCCCCATACATCCAGCTGAACTGAAGGTGAGTGTGCCTGCTCACCTGTAGGTAGACTAGTCATCACAGCCTTGCCTATTACACACATTCCTGAGAGCCTATAGCGCAAAGCCGATTGCACGCAACATTTCTGTAAGTTATTTATAGCTCTGTCGGAACGCTGCAATGTCACTGACCCCACCTGTGATATTTTCTGGTAAGCTGACCCTCGTCACAGGTCGACCCACACAACACTACCGCCCGGATAATTATTAATGTGGATTTTTTTTAGCAAGTGCCCTACTATAATATACAGCCAATATTATGATTCCCCTTAGTTATAATTCCTCTTTGAAATGCCATCCCTTCTGTTAACTTCTATCTGTTTAATCCTGTCATTCTATTGCACACTAACTGCTTGATTTTAAAGATCACTGTCAACTCATGGGTCTCTGACTGAATACAGTGGTCCAGTGGAACACAATCTTAATTCATTCCGGAAGGCTGGTCAAGTTGTAATTGGATCGAGGTCCAAGTCACATTTTCCCATAAGAAACAATGTAAATGAATTTAATCCGCTCCAGACCCCAAATGATTGCTTATTTAAGCTTATCAACTTACCTAACTGATGATAAAAAGCATTAGCAATCAATATAAAACTAATACACACATTAAAAATCACACATACAAAGGCAATAAACATGAAATAAATGACAATCCCACACTCCAAAGCAAGAGCGGGCACATCTGCACCAGCTTCAAGTCTCACTATAATTTCGTTTTTAAGTTCAACAGTTACTCTCACTACTTTCCTCTTTGGTTTGCTGCTATCACTGCTCACTTTCTTAGGGCCATGATTACTGTGTCACTAAATGTGCTGTAGCTGAAGCATAAAAAATCCACAGCAAACACAAGAACACAGTTTTCGTATGTCAAACTTGGTCGATAGGCATTAGCATCCCAGTGGTCCGTTTGCCTATGTAGATGCATGTCGATCCGATCAGTTCAACAGGTTTGTTTTATTTTATGTTGTTTCATGTTTTCAGTCATGTCAAGGCTAGATTTTTCTCAGCCAAACTGTTCAAGGTCCGAATTTGTAGACCTGAACGCATCTCGACCCATACAAGCTTTACCAGGAATGGTCAAACTCCCAAGATTTCAGTCGAGGTACAAGTCGAGAAAAATCCAACAGACTTCTTTGATTTCCGAGTTGGTCGAATTAAGAGGTGTTTGAGGTCTGTATTCAGATTATCGACTTTCAGGGTGCAGATGTACTACTTAGTACAGAGTGCTTAACAGTACCTGCCAGTGGTAACCAGCATGTTTGAGAACTCCTCAGACCTATCTAGTCTTATCAGCAATGTTGAATATGTTCGTTTTTCCAGGCTGGAGTCTCCAACACGGACGCTCACCATGGAGGCACCCAGAGGGGTGGAGATCAGAGCAGAAGCTGGTGGCCTAAAGGCAAGCTGTAGGAAAGACCTACAGTTGGAATCAACAGATGGAGAGGTGAGACTCAGCTGAGAGTAAGGCTTTCAGAGCCAGGGTTAGCCATCATACTGCCCTCAACCCTACGGCTGACATTTTTGCCCACGACACTTCAGGATTGTTTGTTAAGATGTTGTATTTCTTCTGTTTCGTGACTTGGGTCTTTAGTGCTTAGAAGTGAATGAGGAGTCCGGCATTTTGTGGTGTCTTTTTTATTTCAAAGTAAAATGCTTTTTGCTCTTTCTGAAACAAGGGCCTCTTGTCTACAGCACTGCCCAGAAAATCTTCATGTATTTACGGCATAGAGATATCAAAGTGGACATGAGATTTATACAGCTTGAGTTAATCAGGAAATGAACTGTAAAGAATACAGGTAATTTCTACTGGGTGGATATTAAAATTGTACTGTTTAGTATCTGGTGTAATCATTGGCAAAATGTAGCTTAGATGGTTGATTTGTAACTTATCCTGGGTAACAGACGTGAAATTATGTGAAATGATGGATTAAAATGTGGTTGTGAAGTTTTGCTTTTAATTCTAAATCCACCGTGGATTTTGAAACTGTTGTCACACTTTTGTTTTTTCATATGATCCTCCTCCTACTATACATATTACCAAAAGGCCTTATACAGCCCTGCTACTGCTCATATAGCCAACACAGGTATCTGTACAGTACTGTTACTACTCATACAGCCAACACAGGTACCTGTACAGCCCTGTTACTGCTCATATAGGCAACACAGGTATCTGTACAGCACTGTCACTGTTCATACAGCCAGCACAGGTATCTGTACAGCACTGTTACTACTCATACAGCCAGCACTGGTATCTGTACAGCCCTGTTACTGCTCATACAGCCAGCACTGGTATCTGTACAGCCCTGTTACTGCTCATACAGCTAGCACAGCTATCTGTACAGCACTGTTACTGCTCATACAGCAATTTCAGCTCTACCTATACCCGTCCTTCTTATCATTCAGCCAGCAGAGGTCCCCGGATACTCTCCTAGTACAGGTGGTGCACATTTTTGCATGCTCCTCATCCTAGAGCCAACACGGCTCCCTGTGTGCCCCCCGCTGCCCCACCCCATGCAGAGATTACTGGTCAGGAATGTAAACCGCAGAAAAAAGCAGCAGCATATCTGACAGACACTGAATGATATTCTCTGACAGATATCACTGTCACACTCGGTTGGGGCATCACTGGGGAGCCATGCCAGACTCTCATTAAATGGAGTCTCATACTCCACCCTAATGTCAGCAGGGAAAACCCCAAATTAAGACAATAATAACATTAATAATCATTTTAAAAATAGCCTTGTGTTGGGTTGGCACCCCACCCTTGGTTATTCCCTTCCTTGTGCCTGTAGCCTCAGTGATAGACTCCAGCCCTCCCACGACCCTGAATAGGACAAGTGGGTACAGAAAATGAATGAACAAATGAATGAATTGATGAATGAGGGAGTGAATTTTAACCATAATGCCTTTCTGCTTGTTCACGGCATAAACACACTGCAAGTCTGATGCTACTGCCAGTCATCCATGTGACTGGCAAAAATCCCTCCGAATCCCATGTAGATTGTGTATTACCCATAACTGTTTGAAATTCCAGCAAATCAAGACATTTTACTGTGAAACATGTTTGTTCAATGATTGAAGGTGAGACTTCCTTTTAACTCAGCACAACAGTAACTGTTAATTGTGATGGCTGGGAAACTGTGACAAGATTGTCACCATGGCGACCATCGTGACCTTTGTAGCCACGGAGAAGCTGTTGTGACCATGGCGGAATGCTGTGATGCTGTGATTATATTGACACTGTGGCCATGGGGACCGGATCCCCTCTAGTAGTCCATAAATTACTTGGACATTTAATGTTCATCACCTTATTCTTTCGTGTCTGGACAAGAGGGAACAGCTCTTGAATATCCACATAAGCCGTTACGCTGTAGGTAGGGTGCAGGTTGAGGAGTTAAATCAGTAAGTACAAACTGATTCGTTTCTCTAAAGAGATGTATTACAACATGAGTCAGCTGGAGTTTGCTAGTCCCCATTAAGTCTCACTTAGTGAGAGGTGAGTCAACAGTCATACATTATAATGTACCCACCTGTGTAGGCATCCGTCATGTAATGAATCATTTTGTAGGTGCTTGTTATATATTTGTTTAGTAGATTGTATTTGAATTCCCTTGTGAGAGTTCAGAGAAGCATTAAACAGGAAAAGATTGAGAAAACAACTTATTTTTATTATTTAATGGGATCATGCAGTGACTTGTAGGTGAGCTACTGACAGGCTTTCTAAAAATTTTTATTTCGCCTCCAGATGAGTAAGATTCTTGTTTGCGTTTATTTCTGTGACGAGACACCCGGCTGAGCAGCCATTCTGCTCTCCGACGGGCTTTCTGCTCCACGTTGATACACAAGAGGCTGCCTCCCTCCCGTTCCAGAATCTTCTCTGCTTTGTTTTCCTTGTTTCCATCCCCGAAGTGAAATGTGATAGAGGGATTCCTCATTAATGAGATTAATGCCCAACGTGCGAGCCAGCAGGAAATGGCGTTCACAAATTTCAGCTTATCTTGTGTGTCCACACTAATTCAGGAGCTCCTTTTTCCTTCTGAGTGATGTTTCTAATAAGGCTCTAGATGGATGAGCCACATGTGACCCCAAAGTGGCGAGTAACAGTAACATTAAAGACACCTCCGAAAGCAGTATGTAAGTTTTACTTAGGGGGTAGCTACAGCTGTAAAAGAGATTCAACATCGTAAGTACCTTCTGACCCATTACCAGTGTCACTGTCAATATCCTGTACCCACAGTATCTGCAGCAACTTCTACAGAAGACCCATGGTGGCTAAAACCCATGGTGGCTATCTGCAGAAGACTTTTCACATTTTTAGCACAGAACCATTAATCCAATTGAAGATGACACAAATTATATTCTCTCATATAAAGCCACGCACTGATACCTGCTAATTCATTTTGTTTTGCCCATCTCTCTATGCCAAGAATGTAGACAGATGGGCTTTTTGTTCAAGAATGCGGGGTAATGATGAACGCTAACTCTGCACTCACGCTAATCCTCAGCGGGGCGACTCTGGTGGGTTTTTTTTTTTTTTCGGTACAGATATTCCTGAACGCAGAGACCATCCGGCTGGGCGGCCTGCCCCTGGGTACGACAGCGGCGTCGCGGGGGGCCCCGGTTCCCAAGCAGACTGTGTACGAGCTGTGCGCGTGTCCCAGTGGCAGGCTCTACCTGTCCCCCGCAGCTCTGGAGTCCACTTGCCAGACCACCAGCAACGTCTGCTTGTGGAGCTGAGAGCGGCCCACCACCCCCACACCAGAGAAGCCTTGGGTGCCACACGGCCCCGCCCACTGCGGCGCTAGCCTCGGCCGACGGACACTGAGAAAGCAGCCGGCAGCCGCACCTCCTCTTCCGGATGGTGCGGGAACACACTCCACGCCATTTCTCCATCCTCCTTTTAATACGAGCCAGACGGGGCAGAAGATAAGTACGAGATGAGCCTGGGATCAAGTAGGTTTTCTTAGTGACCCACACAAAAGCACAGGTGCCTTTGCTACTGTCAGTAAAGCACATTATTCCCGAAGTCCTCCCCATCTTCAACGTGCCGTCTGCAGCTCGAGGAATCTGTCCTCCTCTCGAACAAAATCGAAAGACTTCCTATTCAGTATGCAGTTCTCTACTGTTTTAGTAAAAGCACAATTCATAACATGTATGGAAATTCCAAATAAATAATAATAATGAAATAATACAGGTTTTTAAATACTGTATCTGAGAATGCTCAGTAGTACTTTATTTAGGTACAACAGTCATGTATATTTTTATTGGTTTGGTCTGAAGTTTCATAATATTAAAAGAAAAAATAATAAATCTTTTTTTATGCGTCATGCCATGTAATATAAATGTTGTCTGTGAAAGGACTGCAAATCAGTCTGAGAGTGTATGTGCAGCATCACTGTCTTATCCTACGTCTTTCAGTCACTGACGATCTTTTTGTCTGTGAGATTTTGACGTTTAACGTCCAACTGCTTTACGTGATTTTACATCTTTTACATTGTTTGTGAAAAAAACCAAAGAATGAGGTGCATTTTTTTTTTTTTTTTTACTAGAGGTACTCATCTACTTGGTCTAAGAGGATGCTTGCATCCATCACAGCTGCATTATTTTGATGTTACAAATCCACTCCTCTGGTGTTTCTTCTTCGCTGTCTTTCTTTCCCACACCTGCATCAGTTTGATGTGTTACAAAGAAACGGACCATTTAAAATCCTGGTTGGGACTTAAATGCTGTGATGGTATGACAGACCCTGCACTAAGACCATCGATAATTGTCAGTTCAAAAAGTTTTCCAACATGTTCAGCAAGTGATTTGCCCAGCGTTTGGTCACTAAAACGTGCATGTTTTATTCCTCAGTTTCAGCCGTTCCTTTTAGGTTATTTTTATTATGCTTTCATTTCATTTATACTTTGATGATGTGATGCTATTTTAATTGAAGGAAACACTTTTTCTTTTTATAATATCCTTTCAGTATAGCTAATCTTTTTCATTGACTAACTGGAAAATAATATTTTTTCTCCCCCCTCAACAAATTGTATTAGAGCAAAATATTTAGAACAAAACATCACATTCCACCTTCCAACCTACATTGTATAGAAGCATTGAAACTAAACAGGAGACTGAAGTAAGATATAATGATCTCCAAATTAACGCAAAGTACACTATTTGAGCTAAGATACAATGATGCAACTCTCCAGACCATCACTATTTTAATCAATGCAATTGAAAGTTAATCAGACCTACAAATGTTAAGATGGTAATCTCTCTACTGTTTTTTACAAAGTAGCACTACTCCAAATACAAGGTACACATAAACATCTGTGCAAAGACTATATCGAACATATCTGGTTCAATCTAATTAAACTGTATAAGAAAGGAAAATGCTCTTTTACTTAATGTCTTTATTTCTGATTGCAAACTAAGTGTTTATAATTATCTAGAAACACAAAAAATCTGAAATGTTACGCAATTTGTAACGTTACACAAGATTGTTGCTTCAATTTATATTTTAATGCAAATTACACAAAATTTGAAGTCTAAATATGGTGTATTGGGTATCGACAAAATAACTGAAACACCTACGTATATAGTAATACCAAGGGCATAAAGAGAAAAGGCCGAAGTTTGCTTTCACAGCAGTCTCAATACTTATTGGAACACTGTCATATAGGTCCTGAGATGTGTACGGTATACCAGACTATTCATCAAGAAAAACAACCTCCAGTTCTTTGAAGTGTAAAGGACATGGAAGTCTGATTTTCTGTCTATGCTCCAGAACTTCCCATTAAGGTGCAATTATGTTTAAAATCTGATGAGTAGGGATGCAATGGAAGGCTTTCTGGTGCTCATGAAAGCACTTAGTCCCGTGCATAACTCCAGGGAACTGGCTGACCCTGTTTCTCAATTGTGCATCCTTTTGAATAGAAGCATCTGCTAAATCAATACACGTTTAGGAAGCTGTCATCTTGGAATACCGGGACATCATGAGAGAATAGTGTTAACATCAAAGGCTGCACATAATTCTCTAAAATGGCCTTATACTGCTTGGAAATCTCTTCCGTTATGGATCCCTCCACCACGTTTAACACCTGGCACTAGACATTATGGCTGCATAGTAACCCTTTAACTTTCTCCAAACATTAACATTTCTCGATGTAGGAAGAAGGGTAAAATATTAATCAGAAAACTAATCAGACGCTGTCGCCTTTTTCCATTGCTCAGGGTTCTGCTTTTATGCATCCTACCCCAAGTTCCGCATTTTTGTACGTTGATCTTGGACAATGGCAAGTCTGCTACAAACTGCAGCTTTGTGAAGCTCGCAAAGTCTAATTTTTTTTGTTAAGACTGGGTCACAGAGGTGCTGATTCAGTCCTGCGTTGGTTTTTTAGCCTGTGTTCTCTGCTGTTCAGCAACCGTCCGCTAAGTGTCCGTCTGTCCCAGCTGGTGAGCTTTGATTTGTAACCACTGTTCCTCTTTGCTGATGCAGTTTATCTGTGCTCAGCATATACTGTCATGAGTTCTCAGACTGTTCCCCGTTGCAGAAGTTAAAGTCATTTTTCAGGTTGCATTTCCATTATATTATCCGCTCCCTGTTAAACATATTAAAATATACATGATAAAAGTTTGGACGTGAAAGTAGCGCGTAGCTAATGCTATATTTACCCAGTGACCTCCTTGTTATTTTTCCTAAGGTACAGTCAAAAGGCAGCCATTCCTTAGAACTGCAAGTATACACGTTTTAATCCTTTTTCTCTCTGTCTGCATTTTCATTATCTCAGTTCACCAAGAAAACCTTTATTTCAGACAAGATGCACTTTCCATACTTCCTGGTGGTATTAAGGCTGTCTGCCTTTGAAACACTTGTTCTGTGCTTATTTATATGACACTGCAATACCTGAAACCATTTCGTGTCGAATCCAGTTTACTCAGCTTGCTTAAATTTATTCAGTTTTGTTTGCTGGTAATGTGTGCAAGCTAGTATTTAATGCCGTAAATAATTTTAAGCACTAAACCAGGTTGCATACAAAACTATATTTAATTGTGAGGTAATGGCATTGTGGCAAGCATTAAATTGGGTTTTAAGTGAGGAAAATTAAGTGGCATAAGAGGGCCAATAAAAATCTAATTACTAGTCGATCTACCCATTTAATATGTTTAACTCTTCTTTGGACATGTTGTTTTGCTTATTATTTCCAAAACAATGCATATATACAGCACCAGTCAAAAGTTTGGACACACCTACCCATAAAAAGGTTAGCTTGTACTATTCTATCCCTTTAAGAATAATTATAATGATCCATCGAAGCTATAAAATAACATATATGGAATTATGGGACCAAAAAAAGTTATTTTTAGGGGACAGCTCTGTGGGTTGGGATTGAGAAGGTTGTGATCCAACCACTGGTCCTTGAGTATGGTCCTTCAGCACCAGCGCTCCAGGGACTGGCTGACCCTACTGATGCCTCTACACCAGTTTGATGTTGAGCTCCTACTGTATCCTCTATGGTGAGCATTCAGCTGCTTTTCCTTCACTCTCTGGTCAACAAGTGGTATATTATTCATTGTTTATTTAGCTTGAAAGTCAAAATTGATTTGGCTACCTTTCCGCTTACCTGTTGTTTATTATTATTCGCGTCAAAGCTGTATTGCAATAATTGAAGGTTGGTTTTCTGTTCCACTTTTTCTGAGAAGTACCTAAATATAGTTTTTTGTTTCAAAACATGAAAGTTTATCCAAACTCACGACATATTCATGGCAAGGTTGAGGTCCTTATTTCACAGGAGATGCTTCATTGTTTATACAGAGTCGCCTAATTTTAAAAACAATCAAATTTCAGTTGTTTGTCATTTATTTTAGTGCTGGTGGCGAAGAATGTTTAGAAATCCTCCTCAATAAGACATTCATCTGTGAAATCTTTAGTGCCGAATATTGCTTTTGAATGACTGACAACCAATACGGCATGAGAGATAAGTAATGTATGTGGTTTTATTTTTCTTTAGTTCGTACCATTTTCAACAACATTATATGCAAAATTTTGCTCCTTGTTTATATTTCCATACCTGCTTCATATATAATTAGCTTGTTTTGTAATCAAAAAAAGAGAGAGAATTTTCATAAAATTTACATAGCATACCTGTAAGATTTGCCCAGTGTGTATTTTATTTTTAAGTAGAATAATAATGATAATGAATTTAACACATATTGGTGTAATACAATATAAAGCATTCATTTTGTACTAATAATCTGTATGCCACTGTAAATTGAGAAATAACTGAAAGAGCAACAGAAATATTTTCTTTCAGATTCTATGAAATGTATTTGCAGAGAATACAAAATTAAGGTTTTTTTTTTGCTTTGCTTTGTTGACCATAGGTTTTTTTCTACTGAAATTATTTAATGTAGAATGTTTTTGAATAGTTTGGGTAATCCGGTGTATATTTTGCACTTCTTCAGACTACTACATGCCTTCATGTCGTCTGACTCAGCCGTTGCAAGGTGAGCTTGGCTGTCTGTTTGCCACACATCTTGGTGCAGATCAATGCAGTCGTCAACTGATGAAGTGCCCCTCTGATGACCACACATCTTAATGTAACTAATTCAGCAAATGAACAATGTCCTGGTGTGGACTGATGCAGTAAGAGAAGAGCAAACCAGCCCCCGGTTCACCGAACATCTTGGCCTAATGCAGTCAGATTTCCTCACATTTTCTCATAAACTAATTCAGTATAAGGCTAATGTCATTGTCTTCAGATTACTACCAGTTTTCTCAAAAGATATTCAAAATACCCAACACTTTTATATTTTATATCACATTAGTTAAGTTAGTCACCAAAATCTGTGCATTTCACAGAAGGTATCCTTTCTTCCCGTATAATTCCATCATAGTGTACTGTCCTGTTTCTTGTCCTAGCTGAGCTCTTAAAAATATTCCAGATTAAGACTTTATATCAAACTCAACCATATGTTTTAATTTGCTGCATTTTCCCCTTTTGAATTAAACCAGATTTTAATCACTGAGACACGTCTGCAGTGGAAAATATTTCTATTTTGTCATTTGTGTAAATCAACTGATTACTTAATAGTTTCCATTGAATAATTAGGTAACTGATGGATTGTTTGATACAAATTTGTTTTGTTAGATTCACAAATCATCAAATAAAGGCAGCTCGTTTTTGCATATAATGACTAACAATTTTCTAATCTTTTTAACCATTACAGGTATTCATGGCTAATATGAAACTTTCATTTGGCTTGACTGTGTAAAAATATTTGCAGGCTTAAATGTTTCTTGTATCATTATGTTTAGTTGTGCAATTCATACCATCAACAGAGCAGTAAAGGATAGCTAACACTTTAGGAGCTCAACAAGAACACCAAACAGAGTGTACTGCCAGGGGCAATATCGGTTGGCAAACAATGGTTCAAAACTGTTGCAGTAGAATACAGAACCGAGGAACCCAAGGGAAAGAAGAGTGAAAGGAATAAGTGAAAATGAGAATAGTAATAGAAAAGTGGAAGATTAATTGAAAGGTAGAACAGTACATCTCTCGTGCTATAAAGATGCAGTTGCCAAACCCCAGGATTAAACTAGATCTGTTTTTCTGTTTCTATCTTTGCAGTTGACATTGCAGTCGGTGGTTAGCCAAAATAGCCAACTCTCGCATTGTCTGCATCTGGCTTTTAAAAGTCATAAACAGCGTGGCGAATTCTCCTCCGACCGAGAACCTGTCTGGGAAATGCTCAGCTGCTGCCAGCCGGTGTAGCAGCACGACCATAGTATAGCAGAATCAGGGTGTATCCATCTTAGAGAGCCGATTAACCATTTGTGCATCTACAGTATTAAACATCCTGTCATCATTAAAACTGTGGAATCATCACCGATTAACTGGGAGCAGTAAATTGGCAGCGTCATTTCTCTGTGATTATTTGAAGCAGGCTGGTTACCTAGGGAATGAGTCACTTGTCTTCTATAAATTTTACTGTATGGTCCTAAAAATCCTAAAAAGCAAGAGAGAAGGAGACAGCACAGGAAATAAATATCACAGGTACGGCTATGCAAGTTCTCGTCATGCAGAGCGACTGTAACTGTGACCATGTTTGTAAACACCGTGTGCTTATATAATATAAAATGTCTTATTCACATTCATTTGACTTTGTCATTAAACCGGAGGTTGTTATGACTGCAACTGCTGGCCATATTGTTTTAATTTTTATTTTTATTAGTCATATATCTTTTTTTCCCTTTTTGTTTTTCCAAAAGATGGATTCTTAAGTGTCACATAAACTCGCAGTTACGGCTATTTAGACCTTGTTTGTAACAGTGATTGAGATCCGCCACCCCCCACAATAAACAGCTCCCATATACTGAAGCACATTTACATCGATGCTTTATCAGCTTTAATTAGGTGAGTGATGTATTAACATACGATGCTAAATGCCAATAAACCTCCCAAGGAGGGTAATTAAGAATTATTGGATAGTACGACATACATACTTTTGCTCATCGGGCAAGTGTTTGCGACGGGTGATGAAGAGAGATCAGCACAGCTGATTTATAAGTAATAATCTAATCATCTGTTAACAGTAACGGTCAATATTGAACCTGGCTTGACCTAAGCAAAGAGTTAAAGAAATATGGACATACTGCTAGTATTTCACATACCATGGTATACATGGGTTGGTAATACCTAAATCGGAATTTCACTCTTAACTAAGCTCCAAATTACTTGCTACGTGGTTGAAAAGACTTTATAAGAACCTACATATTAAAAGCAAATGGCTCACTAAAGTGGTGGGATAAATATCTGCTGCCAGACAGATGCTAATGGCTACAGTAAATTGTGCATAGAAAATGGACACGAGTTGTGCATTGCCAGCCGCCTTTCTGTGCACCATTGTTGAATTGTGCTTTTGCTGTTGTACTTACAGCTGTACTTTTATTAGGGCTTTCTGTTAGCTTTTCGGAGTCTCCCCTTCTCTTGTGGCCTCTCTTATTAATAAGGTGTTTCCTGCAACAGAACCGCCACTGACTGGATGTTAGACGCCACTGTACATGAAAATGCTAGGAAGTGTGACTGTCTCTGCGATTGTAGAACCACCTCATGCTCATCTTGATTCAACCATCATGCCACATTTAACACCGCTCAGATCAGGTACCTTAGTCATTCAGATACCTAAAGGAACAGTATGTGAACCTATCGACCTCTACAGGAGAT
>JABFEA020000017.1:12706117-12717039 GCA_019775915.2 Cyphomyrus plagiostoma | reverse complement strand
ACCCTCTGTGTATGTGGTGTGTGTGTGTGTGTGTATCTGGTGTGTGTGTGTGAATGCCTTTACCCTCTGTGTATGTGTGTGTGTGCGCCTTTCCCCTTTATGTATCTGGTGTGTGTGTGTGAGTGCCTTTACCCTCTGTGTATGTGGTGTGTGTGTGTGCGCGCACCTTTCCCCTTTGTGTGTGTGTGTTTTAATCAAGACACCAGCAATTATGTTGCTGCTTCACAGTGAAATAAGTCAATCTCACTTTTTATAAAAAAAAAAATAATTACGTGCAACGAGTGTCTTAGAGATTTTTATATTTGTGATGTTTTTTTAGAGGAAGATGATGTGTTGAGTGCAATACTTTTTTCCATTTTAAAACAACATAATGTGAAATACACCCCAAATTCTACTTTATGTTCAGGTTTGAATGGAGGACAGATTTGAAGGTAGTAAGGAAAAGGTTTATCTAGGATGCAGAATAACATGGTAAAACATGGCTGATTCTTTGGAAAAAAAGATTATTCAAATTCTTAGTATTGCCAGCATTGAAGGGCAATGAATAGGTTTTAATAAATACTGATTGTGTTTGCAGAACTTCAATGCTTTGCAGATTTTATTTTAGTTCTATTTAGCATCGTAAAGTGAACATTAAAAACACAACTGAAAAGCCCATTGCAGACCAGAGCAATGAAAAACACTAGAGTAAATATTCCAGTAATAAATGCAAATATTATATTATAACTTGCTATCTTGCATGGGAATTAACAGAACCTGAGTTCAGAGAGAAAACAAAAAGTTCTTTAAAAAAAAAAAAAAAAAAGGTTGAAGTTTGCCAAAGTTTAGAGGTCACGTTTTACTTCTGAGCAGCGTAAATAATTTAGCAGCTGGAGCAAAACGCAAACCGTGCTACGGCCAAAAGGGGAGTACTCCTGTGTCAGGTGGGCGCTGACGGATTTTTTGAAGACTGTGTGCTCTTGTGCACTACAAACACCCCTTCCAGCCTGAGTTTCATCTATCCATATTCTAACCACTTACCCTGGAGAAGTCCATTGTGGGGGTGGTTTGAAGCCTGTCCCAGGCAGCACAGAGATCAAGAGGTATACACTGACACCAACAATGGATAATTTAGAGATACCACTTATCCTAATCGCATGTCTTTGGGCTGTAGAACGGATGTGAATTAACAAGAGGAGATGTGGAGGCGACGTTGTGGCCCGGTCAGCCAATCAAATTCAGAGATGTTCATTTAAGATAAGCATAATGTTAATCACCCAAAAGGAAGGTCTTTTTGTAGAAGCAGCAGCTAGCCTGATCCTCACCTGAAGTATATAAATGTTTAATTTTTATACATGTCATTCCTGTGTGAAAACACCAAGCGAAGCATCAAATATGCAGCATTTCTGAGCACATGTTGCCTGAAGGAAGACTGCAAGTTTGATTAAACATTGGTATCAAGGGTGTATAAATTTATCGACTAATTCTCCATCTGCTTGATTAAATAATGCCTTTGATGTGTTGTGTGTGTTGAATCCCATCTATCTTGAGATTAATATTTTTTTAAAGAAGTTTGTGTAAGTGTCTGCTGATATTTCCGTACCATAATAAGCATGATGGAATTGCCAGACCCGGTTCACTTCACTCACCACTCTACTTATCCGCCCTGCTCTCTTTGGTATTGATATACTGTAGCTTGCATACAAATGATTTGGTTGTGTGCATTTGAAGCAGCATAGGTCAAAACAAGAGCCAAATTACCCTGGTGTAACGATAATCAAATGTGGGCCGTGAAATTATGTCAGTTAGTATAGATGAACTGAAGAACTGCGGAGCAAGGATGTTAGGGTACCTCTGACATACCTGTAGATGGTACTGGGCCAACAAACATCTGGAAACTTCCACCAGCCACAGATGTATTGTATGAAGCAGTGTTTCCTAATCTGGTCCACGGGGAACCACAGTCGGTCACAAGGGTGTAAATTTGGTTTGAACATTGTTGGGGAATTGAGATCTCCACCCATTTAGGGGGAGACATGATTATTGGGGGAGTTGCATTGGCCAGTTTTGATTATTGTGGGGTTACAACCCCTCCCATAATTTTTACCTACGGTCAGTCCATGTTTTTGCTCCCACTCAATTCCCTGCCCGACATTTTTGCTCCCTCCAAGGAAAACTGGATTATCTATGGGTCCCTGAGGACCGGTCTGGAAAAGAGTGGTATGTTGTGTCAGACAATCAGGAATATCACTATTTGGCAATAATAGTTTTGATATGTGTAAAAAAAAAAAAAAAGAAAAATGAATATATAAAACAAAATCAGAGTACTATATAAAATTGCCACAGTTAATAGTCAAAATAGTAATATGAATAAAAAAAGTAATTATTAACGTAAAATACAGACAAGTGTTGTTTAACAACGGGGATAAATTCAGAGAAATGCGTTGCTAGGCGATGTCATCATTGTGCGAACATTATAGGGTGTACTTATAGAAACCTAGATTATGCATCCTACCACGCACAAAGCTACAGTAAATCCCAGTTTTTTTATAAGTAGAAAGAGTACACTCTAAAACTTAAGAACAGGTGTGGCCCATCAGAAGCCAGGTAGGATATAACACCTACTGGACAGTAACTCTCCAGGAATGGAGTTGGAGACCCCAATTCTAAAATACTGATTTAAAAATACAGTACAGTAAATACGTAAACCAGTAACATGGTTATTGTCATTATTAGGTGTTATGTACCGTACATAACTGTATGTGCTATACTTTTACACTACTGCCAGTGCAATCACTTTGTTTACACCAGCATCACTGCAAGTACATAAGTAATGTGTTGCGCTATGACGTTACAACAGCTACAACATGATTAGTTGTTAGGAATATTTCAGATCCATTAGAATCTTGTGTCCTGACATGCAAATGACTTGAGAGTTGGCAGTTGGGGTGAAACAAAAGGAGTTTTATTAAACTTAAACAGGGAAATAAAGAAAAACATGAGGGATCAAAACAAGAGGGCTGGAACAGGAACAGACACGGGCTAACAGGAGCAGTGACATCAATGACTGAGACTGGGGATCATAGGACTGGGAAGCACGTATATACTAGACTAACAAGGGAGCAAACAAGAGACAGCTGGGAGTGATTAATATGTGGGTTAGGAGCGAGAGGATAAGCAATCCAGTAACCTGCGTTGGTTGTTTGAGTCACACTAGGGAGGAGACTGGAGGGCCAGGTGGACATAAAGGTCAGTGAATGACAATGTGGGACCACCATTGTGTATGTGATGTGTCGATGACCAAAATGTTATTATGAGGGGCATGACTGTATAGAAATTGGTATTACAACAGAATGTTCTATGCCCCCCAATTATGAAGGACCTCCTCTTCTGTTCCAAATTTTAGCAGAGTAAGCTTATGGCCTCTTGACAGCAAGCCTCAAGGCCTGATATTGAGGCATTGTGAGGCTGCAGGAGCTGGTCAGAATGTTATAAGAGACCCTGAAGTTTCAAAGTCATCAGCAAGGTTTTTGCAATGATTTCAATATGAAAGCCATGTGGTGGAATGCCTTTGCTTTGCTCAGCTGAATTCATTCGGCTCTGCCAGTATGAAAAAGAGGAAAGGAGTTGATTCCAGATGACAGTCATATGAGTTGTTGGTCACACTAAAGTTCTCAAAAACAACAGAAGCTGGAGTTAAGGTTAAATCTTGCTGTTTAATATGTCAGATATTCTGTTTGATGCCTGCTCAAACCAAGAAGAAGAAGGATTTTTTTTTTT
Organism: Cyphomyrus plagiostoma; assembly: GCA_019775915.2. Classification (NCBI taxonomy): domain Eukaryota; kingdom Metazoa; phylum Chordata; class Actinopteri; order Osteoglossiformes; family Mormyridae; genus Cyphomyrus; species Cyphomyrus plagiostoma. The sequence goes on along the minus strand of JABFEA020000017.1, from coordinate 12,713,280 downwards.
AGTTTGTATAGAGAGACCAGAGCCTGACAGAAACTATACAGCAATGGGATCAAGAGCTGCACCTCCGCTGTATTTGAAAAGATTTCATCCGTCTTTTATGTGGTGTGTAGAGAAGAAGAAAGAAAAATTGTTTTTCTTTCATGCCCTCAAGGAAACACGGTCCTTTGCGGACGGGACAAATTACGCCAGGGTTTATGTCTATGTGCATTGTCCATAAATAGTTAATAAACACAGGTTTAAGTGGCCAGAAAAAGAAGATAAATTTAAGGAAAAGATCCAGCTTGGAGGCATTACTGTGTGTGAAAAGAAACAGTCTGTATGAGATATCAAAGGCAGTGTTTGGCCAAAACCTTTTGGGGCCCTATGGTAAATCATCCCAGTCACCTTGTCTCCACTAACACTGAAAAACCTATGTTTAGGCCTTGTGCCATGCCAAGTCATGCAACAAAATTAAGAATCAAAACTCCCTGGGAACAATTTAGATGCTAAATGTTCCAGTTTCTGTGATGCACCATCGGCATTTTTTGCGAGCTCACATTTTCAGCTACTTAAATGGCATTCTGGTGTAACTAGAAGTAGCACTGCACATTTAAAAACCACTAAATGCTAATACGGGCAGCAAATTCCCTCACTGTCCTGCCGGTGAGCGGCTGATATTTGGACGTGCATCTTTTTCAAACGGCTTGCATGTCTCACATATAAAGGCACTGGACTCGAAGAACACTTGCATTTTGAAGGAACTATTAAAGGATAATATACTGGGCTTATTCACACAGGGATCTTTCCTTTCCCAGCATGCTCTACTAAAGAACAGACGGCAGAGGCAGTGGACCAGGGATTGCAGCTCGTCGTGAATTAATCATTCACATCAGCTTCACCTCCAGCTTTAGAATGTGTGCAGCCCTTCCATCCCAAGGAGAGAAGTAGGCACTTAATCCAATTAATCGTTACCACAGTGGTATAAAAACACAAGTTTTAAAAAGACCCTCTAAACAACAAAGGAAAAAAAACAAACTATTGTCCATTTGCCCCAACAATGGTCATTATTAAATTAATAGGTTTTAAACTCCATATCAACATCTTTATAAAGGATTTAGGAACAAAAGAGATATATTTCAAGCATTTACAATACAATCACAAATTTCTAAGACAGCAAGTAATGGAGAACTAAATGAAGGAGAAGCAGAAATTACTGGCAATTACAGAAAACCAAATGTGCAACAGTAGCTTCTGCCTAAGCATCTTTGACACGCTCGCCTCAAACAGGTCAGGAATAGCTATTTGCCTGTCATTACAACAAAAAATGAAAAGTAGTGCAGTGGGCTTCAGTTCAGGCCTCTGTTAGTGCGCCAGTGATGTTCCACGGATCAGTTTGTGGCAGAGCTAAAGCGAGCTTGATTCTGCAGTTTGATGCTCACGAACAGTCGATATTTGCCCCAGGGACAAAAACACAAGGATAAGGTAGGAGAAAATAACAGAAATGCGATGGGCATGCAGTGGGTGTAGGAAGAATTGGGCTTTTATTTCTATTTTGAAGAAATATTTCATGAAATAGAAGAAGCAAAAACACAGCTATTTTAGTGTTTAATATTTAGTTTTCTTGCCCAGTTTACATTGATTAGCATAATGTATTTTGCAGTTTTTTGTAGCTAGCTTTTTGCATATTTAGGGTTTAATTTACAGTCAGTCTTCCTTGCAAAATCCCTCCAGCTACTGAATTCCATGCCAATGCAGTGGGGAACAACCCTCAGTTTCTGCCTTGTATTGGACTTTAAATTAGTTACTCCAGGGCCTCTGCTTTTTTAAGACATTCTTTTAAGAATTACTTTAGCTTTATGTTTGCGATCAATGTCCTGTTGAAAGATGAATTGCAATACAGTCTTAGGTCTATTACAGAGGGTCTGTCCTCTAACATAAGTCCACAAACACCCACATGTGCCATGGTTCTGCAGCGCCTGAGCTATTTTTGACTCTTTCTTGAAAATTCTGTGTAGTGTGATGTGCCTTCAACTTGATCATCGATTTAACAGTGAAATGCTCTGCGTTACTGATAACTTTTTACATCATCTCCTGTCTTGTGTCTATCTACAGATCATGTTCATGGGAGTTTTACTTGCGAAAAAAAATCCTGAGGGCAGAAGGAAAAATGAGCGGTTCAGAGAGATGACTAATAAGATTGTAGAGGAGGTGTGCCCAAGCAACTGGAGGAGGCGGGACTGAGACATCTGATTGATTGGTCCCTCCTCCTCTGGTCACTTGGACCCATCTCCTCCGCAAGCTGATTGGTTATCTCTCTGAACCCATCATTTTCCCTTCTGTCCTCAAAACATGTTTGTGTAAGTAATCCTCCACAAGCTCTTTTCAGGAGTTGTGCTCCTTTGCCTTAACGATACTTTGTATTCAGCCCCTTGACAGATAGGTGTATAATCTATACAGATGTGTTCAGTCTAAATAGTTAATCGTTTTAATTGAACACAGGTGGATTCCAATCAACATATTGCACAAATTATAAAGGCAGCTGTTTGCAGCCAAGTTGGTTTATGCTTTTGGGTTAAAACAGAACAAAAACCTTTGCTTTGGTGCCAGAGCATCAGCTATCACAAAGGTAGGCTGTACTAAAATAATGTTACTTTAGTCTGGATTTAAATACCAAGTGTGAGGGAACATCTGTTAGACTGGTTCAATTTACTGAATTCCTTGCAGACGTTGAACGATAAGAAATCACACTCCCTAGCCTCCCATCCTTTTTCCATACCACTTAACCAATACAGGTTCACGGTGAGTCAGGGGGCCGCCCAGAAAACACAAGGTGCTGGCAGGATGCCAGTTGAAATCACATTAGTTTAAAAAAGATCTATGCACTGAGGGTCACAGATGAGCCGAAAGGGGCATAAACTGATTTGTCTGGCATCAGCGTTGGAATGAAACTGGATGTTATGGCTTTCTTTGAATTTTCTTAGCTGTACTGTGCCGATGATGAATGAGACTAATTCCCTTTGGAATTTTAACCATTAACAATGATTACAAGACTGCTATAACCACAGGACCATAGAAGCAGACTGAAGATTTAGAAATATCAAATAAAGGTATTTTGTATGTTCAATCATCATGACAAGACAGAAGACCGAACACTGGCAGGAATTTTGCCAATGTCACAGCATCATTGTCTAAGTATGAATGTCAAATTACGTATTAGCTGTTTAATCATATTCCAGAGTTTTTTGAAAGACGATTTCATGGTTTGGTACAGCTACTGTATATTGCTCTTAATAACATCTACATTTACAGTAGAAGTAATAATCAGATTAGGTTTTAAAAATATGGGAGTACCGCCAGGAAGTCTTTAAGATGGATAAAGTTAGAATAAAGTTATAACAAGTTGTTCTAGAAATCATATGTTTATATGGGAGTACCGGAGCTGGTTTCATGCAAAACATATCACTACTCCCATCGCCTGTAGTAGCTGTCAGCTAAATCTAAAGTCAGATGTTATCAGTTTTATTAATAAAGAAGCTAGAAATTGACTTTTCCATTAATATTATATGGCATATTAACTGGAAAGTCAAAATCTTTTTTTTTTTTTTTTAGATTTAGTGATATTATAAGGGACTCCCTTCTATGAGAGGAAAATATGTAAAGCTTGAGGTACGTAGGGCTTGTGGAAAATCTGCTGATGAGCCAACAGTCTTTGGTGCAAAAAGATATATCTTCAGGAGTATTCCTGTGAAAGTTCTGTTCTGGAAGATGATGACAGTACTGCCGAGATAGCTTAGCACATGATTATATAAGGCCTTAGTCTTTACAGAATGAGTTTCTCCATGGGTCTGAAGAAATGTGCATAAATCATAGAGTTATCATCCTGTCTCCACCTGGAGCTTTTCTATCCACACTGGAGTGGTGTTGCTAAGCGACTTAAAGGAACAAACAGAGTATAATTCCTTGGCGGAAAGCCGATTCGAACCATGTACAATTACATTGCGGACCCATACTGTGAGATTCACTGAATATCTGTCAGTTTCCAATGCAGCGACAGCATTGTAATCACTGTATAATATACAGAGATGCCATATCAATGGAAATATGCCGTTGATTACATACTGAAAAATATGGTGTTCGGATATACTGTAAACAGTTAGTTTCATACATCCTCTTATTTTACACTTTTAAATGCAGACTCTAATAAATGGTTGGGGTTTATTAAAATATGACATCAATATGCTACTGGATTACTTCTAATAATGTGAAGTGTGTGATGCATTAATTCTGTCAGCCTCCATTCTAATAATGTGAATCTAATAATCAGAATTGAATAATCTACTTCCAGTAAATTTGGGTAATGCTTAGGACCTGGCCGACCTTCAGAAATACCCTTAGGAACTGACCTTGAATTTTTATATTTCCTTTGGATGCACCATCTTCGTGGCAGCCTTGTTAGTTTAAAGGGATTGCACTGGTACTTGCGCAGAATATTAATGTTAGTCCGCACTTAACTGTTGCAACAGAGCATAGTGTGGTATGTTGATAAATGCCCCCACTGGAATCATTATTTCTCTTAAAAGGGAGAAAAGCAAAAACCCAAGCAATGGGTATAGTCGAAACCACTTAAGAAGCAGGCCAGTAACACAAGTAAATGGCTCGTACATTAACTATTTTATTTTCATTTTATTTTTTGGTTTATGTATGGCGGGAGACGTGAATGAACATCACCAAAATCTTGAATGACATCGAAATAATCACTATTTAAGACAACACAATCCAAATCATTACTCAGAAGTCATGTGAGCACGGTGGTAAGCAGTATGGATATCCATGCTCTCACTTTCTATTCAGGCAGACACCTCTGAGTATTGATTAATCAGCCCATAGAGGCTATAAGGATTAGCGTTATTATTGACCTGCATAACAAATTACAGATAAAGTATATAAAGTTAAAGTATATTTGTTTATCTTGGGTGCTGGTTTATTGCTGCCCGATCTATGTAAAGCTTGCCTTACACAATACGTGGAGTTCAATCTGCCTGAAATGAATACTCACCTACACTGCAAGTCAGAAGTTTGCTTGTAGTTCCTTATGTTTGATGAAGCTAACTCAGTGCCAATGGGGCAGTGTGTGGCTCAGTGGGGCAGTGTGTGGCTCAGTGGGCTAAGCCTGTGTGCCTGTAATCATGAGGTCACAGGTTCAAACCCAGCCTCAGCACGTCTGCGGGTCCTTGAGTAAGGCCCTTAACCCCCAGCTCCCTGGGCGCCCCAACAGGTGGCTGCCCTTTGCGGACAGCTTGATCTACAAAGACCAAGTTGAGGGAGGCATAAAAAGAATTTCCCCACGGGGACAATAAAGGATTGATTATTATTATCATACAAAAAGAATGTAAAAAAAAAAATCAATGGCAAAAGGAATTATTAAATTAAAGAATTTTTGTTATGTAAAAATTTGTTAACTCTTTCATTAAAATTGCCTGGAAAAAACTGTTGGTATTCTATTTTGTAATGCGTTGCAGTTACCGTATACTTTAGACGAAATTCACGGAAGTTAATGTTGTTTTGACACGACATCGCATGGCAGTGATAACAATTTCAGTGAACTGTCTGTGCAGGTTCCTCAATGCAAACCTTTTAATTTGTTCTTATCCCACCCACTGTCCATGACTGGCTGACATAAATGTGATGTCGGGGGATTGGTCAACAGGATTATAATTATGCCGTTAACACACCGCACTTTAAGTAGTGTACATTTAATATACGTATTCGTGTATTTCTGTTAATACAAAATATCGTAACTGTGTAATATGTCATAGAATGTGTTAGAGTGCAACTGTTAGTATTGTCATATCTTCCCTGTCAGTGCCGCTGCTAGTATTAAAGCAGAAGTGGTTTGTAATCAAAGATCTCGTTTTCTTTACAAAAATAACTCGCATGCTCACCACATTGGAATTATTTGCGCTGAGTATGCGGGTCTGCTGCATCAAAAAAATTCTGTGACCTCTAGGGTTGTGACATGACACAGGACTAACAAGGCGACCATGCTGTGTAAGTATGCAACAGGTTGTTCTGGCCAGCAGGTTCGATTTTGCCCAGAAGTCTTTTGAAGTGTGCAATCACGTTTAAGGCATTTTTTTGACCTACAAGTGATCTGATTGGCTGTGTAGCCAATTTGTCTTTGTGTCAATTAATTGCTTCATCTTCCATCCACCCATCCATCTGTCCATCCATCCATTTTCTATACCCGCTTGTCCTGTGCAGGGTCATGGTGTCCGAAGTGTCCTTCATATGGAAGTTTCGTTGAAAAGATCTGGGGCTAAGTCAAGTTTAACAGGGATTTGACTTTTTTAGAAGGAAGGAAGAATAGCATTGTGACTAAAATACTAGGGGTTAGGCTTAAAATACTTGGGGCTATAGCCCCGGGTGATCAGACCTAACGACGCCCTTGTTCCTTCATCTTCCTTCTTCGTGAAATAGTTCTGTTAGCTTGACATTTCTCTTAAAGCAGAAACGTTACAATATGGAGTGCTCAAAAATTTCAGACCAGCAGTGCATGTAACTGACAATTTCTTCAGTACCAAGAGTTGGTCCCGTCGCTTCCTGTCATTCCTGTTGCTGCATATTAGGTACACGCACATTTTTGCGGAGGCAAAGTCCTTGAATAATGTATGTGTTATCTAGGCGACATTTTCAGTGCCATATTTTTAAGTCCTAAAGGAGTACTTAATCATCCAGCCAAATCCAGATGCCGTAATGAATTAGCCCCTATTTTTGTTCATATTCCAGGATAAAGAAAATGCAGGTCATTGGTTGGACTTCAATCAGAGAACGTCCTAGTTGCTGGATGTGAACAAAGCTCTGCTTTCTGGGGACATTTAGAGAGAAATACCTTGTCCATTGAGGCCTGAAAAGAGCTTGAATCTCTTTTCAGATTGTCTCATTATCTAATGGCACAATCTCATTGTTTTGCCATTCTGTTATGTAAGAATAAATAGGCTTTGAAATACTTCAGGGCAAATGCTCACTTTGCTTTTTGCTTGGGCTGAGAATTTTTTTATTTAAATTTTTTTAGTCGACAGACATAAGAACATAAGAAATTTACAAACAAGAGGAGGCCATTCGGCCCATCAAGCACGTTTGGGGAGAACTTAACTAATAGCTCAGAGTTGTTAAAATCTTATCTA
>JABFEA020000017.1:12693842-12706017 GCA_019775915.2 Cyphomyrus plagiostoma | reverse complement strand
TTCATTTTCAATTATAAGGCCCTTACTATCCTGCAAATTAGTGATTTCAGCTTTTAGAGCTCTTTTGGAGTTAAAGTTTTGGAAGAAACTTTTATTGTCATCCTTAGCCTCCAATGCAATTTTTTTTTTACATCCCTCTTGGACAGTCTAATGCTATTTTTTAACTCTACCTGCAGACTTAGATACTCCTGCTTAACTTTTAAATCATTAGTTATTTTCCAATTGTGGAAGAGAGCCCCTTTCCTCCCGACTTCCTAATTTACTTAGTAAACCACCTTGGTTGTCATTTCCTAGATTTGATTTTGCTGGAAACAGTCCTCTTGCACTTGCTACAATGTGCTTTTAAAAAATTCCCATGCCTCTTCAACTGTTTTGCTATTTAACACTGTCCAGTTTATAGTTTCTAGTTTCCGTCTCATACCATTAAAGTTAGCCTTCCTAACATTGTATACTTTTAATTTCGACTTTCAAAGGTGACATTAAGGAAAGAAGAAGCTCCTACAAGAAGGTTAAGTGTTTGAAGCACTTTTGTACTTATCAATGTTATTAGGCTAACTAAGAGTGATAGCTCAGTTCACCTGCCGCTCTGTAAATCTCAGTCAACAACAGGTGTATAGTTTTCCTGCTTCTTGTTTTGTTCCCAAACAAAATGTATGTACTGTATACTGTCATTATATAAATAAGGGTGACTTAATGGGCTGTTGGTCATTTATCTGAAACGTTTCATTTGGTCATAGTAGTAGACTTTTTAATATCAAGCAAATTATGCCTAATTTGAAATTGGGGGGGGTTGGAACCCTCAATAAATCAAAATGAGGTAATACAACCCCCCCCCCAATAATCATGTTTCCTCATAAAGGGGTGGAGACCTCAACCCCTCCGATGTTCTAACCAAGGTTATGGCCTTGGTTATATGTGACACTTTTTTGTGTTTTCCTTGTGTGGCGAACACAGGTCTCAGGTGAGTTTGACTGAGAGGACTGAGTGAATGTTAAGTTTTATCTACCGGTCAATCTGCGAGTTCGGACCCAGTTCATTGATGCATCCAGCCATATATGACATGGCTGCCAATCAAACTAAGGTTTCCTACCTCATTCAATGAGTCTATTAATCAGGCATGTAATAGACTGACTGTTCTGTTATGGTCTGTGGGTGTTCCAGATGACACAAATGAAGAGGAGAGCTCCATTATAACAAGGAAATAGAGTTCTCCTGAGGTAATTATATAGAACTCTATGGCTCTTGTTTTAATGTCATACAAGAGTCAGGCACTAGTTTAGAAGAGCATTACCGCACAACAGAATTTGGTTTAAAGTGTTTAATCTCACACCAATTTTCACTTTCTTGTGCCCTTCGGGATTGTCTTCCATGTTTTCTCGTGCACACGTGCTGAACGCAGCACTGGATAATGAGGTTAACATGAAACAAAAGAGTACATAGGGTCTAAAAACAATATGCAAAGTGCAAAGGGGAAGTGATTATGTTTAATATCTTCCAGTTAAAAAGTAACAAAGCTGATTTGACTTTTAAAAACTTTGTTTTTGGAGACGACCTTATTCCAATTTTAGTCATTTTTAAAATAAAAAGGTTTCTAAAGGTTAAAAAATACAGTTAAGAATGTGATTCCACATTTGCAGACGCATATTTTTGTTAAAGAACAATCATTACTGCAGATACATGTATAAGCATTTTTAGTCTTTGTGGTTTTTTTGTGGGCTTGGTTTGAAGCCCAGAAATAGCAAATGCGCCTCTGTGTTGCCTAAACAGGGTAGACCTCTGAGACCAGGCGTACAGTACGTAGCGCACCGTATTGTAATTCATCAGCGAAACATCATCTACTCCCAGGTCAACCTTAGCTTCCAGCTTTAGTGAAAGGCCTTGAAGTGGATTTCATCTGAAGAATATGTAAGCGCAATTGTTCTGATAACTCAAAATGAACATTTTTCAGAAACAAAGTAATTAGTCTTTCAGTTTTGACAAACCCAATGTACTGATTCAACTCAAAATGCTTGCTTTTATTTCTTTAATATTGCATTTGGATGACAAAATAGCAAGGTCTGTTTTAACAAGTTTGTGCTTTTAAATATCTACTTGCAGTCTTGCACGTCAGTCTGTCATATTTTGAAGTGTAGATTTTATAGAGATTATATACATTACTTTTTTTTAATCAGCAAAACTCAAGTTGAAATGCACTCTTTTGCAAGCTAGGCACCTTTATAATAAGAAGAAAATGCTGATACACTGAATTCACTGCCATTTAAACCCTTCCAAACTTATTACATAAACTTTTCATCCCATACATCACAGAGCTTTGCCCTCTGAATAAAGGAGACATCAATACATTATGTTTTCTATTTGCTTTGATCAGGATTTAAACATTCTGTGGCAGGAGGAAGCTGGGAATTCTTCGTGAGGTACATTTTTAAACAATTTTTACTATTTGCAGCATAATCCTCAGTCCTCATAGTCTCTTCTTCTCACCTTGGCTCCCCTAAAAAGTGACACATGGAAGGATGGACTTGCAGCTCATGTCTGTTCTGCAGTTTATGTAGAGATTAGAGAAACTTGTGCTAAATTTTGTAAGAAATTAAGTAGGACAGTACAAAAAGATGAAGACGGGGAGCTTTGCAATTAGCGTGAGGCATATGGGACATTGTTCTAAGACACCATGTGCACGTGCATCCAGGTGCATGCTGGGTGTTGACTGCAGGCTAAAGGCAGCTCTGACACAAAGGCCACCACTGTCATCAGCTGCCTATTCATGGCATTCACCCACACCGTGCATATGGATATACATGTCATGTGCAATATCTTCTGCAGGTTTGATTTCATTTACCAGCTTGGGACCTGGGAAACGTAGAGACACGTGAACCTGCGAGGAAGCATTCAGCCGGTACATGCTGGATTCTAAGACAAGTGCAAATGCACATTTCAATATTTGCCGTACAAGTATTTCTTAGCAAGACTTTTTCCCCTCTGCAGTATTTCTTATTTTCAAAAAGCATTTATTCATTATCAGACGCGCTTCATGAGTGGATTGGTACAGTGTGCCTGCTTTTCAGTCATATTTAATTATTGTATAAGATATCAAGTAGCAATGCAAATAATATAAATAAGAAAATATATTTGTAAGCTAACGATGTGTTGTGACCAGTGGGATGAAGCTTGTGGGAACAGCAAAAAGCTCTTTATTAAACTAAAAAGAGGAAAATGGCAAATCAACAGAATGACAAGGGATCCAAATGGGGAGAAGAACAAGGAAAGGCAGGACACTGGCAACATGGGAGTGCAACGTTAATGACAGATCCACAGGTCGGGGAAGGACTCAAATACTAGACCAGGGGAGGCCAATCTTATCCGTAAAGGGCCGGTGTGTGTGCACGGGTTTTTGCTGAAACTCCCTAATTATGTTACCAATTAGAGGACTGATTGGCTGAAGAGTCCCCACACCTGGATTTGAACAGCTGACCTACAGATTATTCTAAACACCTGCATACATTATTTAATTCCTTTACTAGACTAACGAGGAAGCAAACAGGAGGCAGCTGGGATTGCTTAACAAAAGTGCTGGAACAAGTGGTAAGACAAACAAGCTCCAGGTGTGTTTTGTTAGAGCCATTCCAGGGAGGAGACAGGAGGGGCAGATAGGCAGATTGTGACACAATGGCTATAAATATTGTAGTTGCAAAAAAAAAAAGAGAAAGTTGGAGTTACGGGATATGGACGGCTATGAGAGGAAGTTGGAGGTTGACAGTGACTATGAAAGATTAAGGTGAGGCAGTGTTTCCCAATAATCCAGTTCACGGGGACCCACGTTGGTCCATATTTTTGCTCCCTCCAAGCTCCCTGCTAGACAGTTCACATTGTTGCTCCTTCCCAGCTCCCGGGAAAACTTGGGCTGTCTGTGGGTAACGAAGGACTGGACTGAGAAACGCTGACCTAAAGGATCTGGATGGCTAGAAGGAGGAGACTGAAGCCACATGCCCACATCCAATAGTTATGGAAAAAGTGAAGCTGAAGCTGCAGCTTGGAATGGCTATGAGGGATGTTTCTAGGTTGGGGGTCTGCAAGAGGATGATCCTTGACGTTTAGGATCCTTGGTTTACTATGCGTTGCATAATTTTCAAGCTCAAAATCACTTCTTTTTGAAAGATTTTTCCAATTTTTGATTTATAGATTGTGCTAATAAAAGGACAAAGTGGAAAATTGCTTGTAATTTCAATTGAGTGAAAGAGTCATAAATGCATCAATGAGATGGATGTTAAGACTTGTGGAATATTTCATTGACTGTACATACATTATGCGCTGAAAAAGTGTGGGCTAGCTATGTAATGCAGTTTGAGTTATTTCTTTTGAAACAGTTTCTTAATTCCAACAAGTATATTTTTGTGATTTGATTAATTGACATCAGTCAGATGACGACAGATAATAATGATTCTCACTACCCTTGGAAAATTACAGCGATTTATCCTACTGTTCATAAAGAAGCTAATTTCGTTGGTAGACGTTATTCCATAAATGACTCTGTTGCTTGTTTGTGTTTGCTTCTTAGGACTGACCCATAGCCACAGACAAATAACTCTCCATCATCAGTGAATTTTTCATCTTGTCTCAAATTAGAAGCTTTGGCCTGTGTTGCGAACACAGATTTGCACCGACTTTTATAACTATGTACGATATACAGTTTCCTTCAAGTTAGTATATAAAAATCCATAATGAAGACTCATGTGAATTAATGCTGACATACATCTGCATTCTTTGGCATGCTGTCGCCTGTTTGGTGGGAACAGGTTTTAAACAATGGCATCATTTCTTTCATGAGCTTCACTCTCCGTAAAGGCTGATATAGTTCTTATAAAACCATTGGTTTAATGGGCGTCCTGATTGAATTCCTGCCAGCATTTCCATTACTCTCAGTGGTTCTATGTTAAAGGTACGGTTATCATGGTAGGATTATCATACACTATAGAGCTATGAATTGTTTAAGCCCAGTACCATTAAAATATGGCAGAAGTGTCCTTAAAAACTGTATGATATAGATGACTGGGGAAAAATGTTAATCTTATTTTTCTAAGCAGGTTTTCTTTTATTATTATTTTTAAATATTTTAATACTGGATGGTGTTTCCTGCAGCATCACGAATTGGTGTTTAACTACGCTTGGTTCTCTTTTGCAAAAAAGTGTGATCTCCTATGTGTCTGTGTCTGTGTGTGTGGGGGGGGGGTGTATATGTTATATTATGGAGACCAATTAAAAACCTGTTATTTTGGCATTATGGGTACCATTGTTTTGGTCCCCACGAGGGAAACTCAATTTTATAAACATCTGTGACTGCAATCAAAAACACAAAAAAGTCTTGTATTTTGTTTGGTAATTCACGGTTAAGGTTACGGCTGGGTAGGGTTAAGGTTATCATAGTTATGGTTAGGGTTTTTCCCAAAGAAATGAATGGATCATCCCCAAAAATATATGAATACAAATATGTGTGTGTGTGTGTGTGTGACAGAGAGAGAGAGAGTTTGTCCATCTGGATCTCTTTGAGAGACTCTGTCTCTGTCGTTTGCTTGCAACATCCTAGTGGTGTTGGCATTGCCAGCTCAATTATGCCAAACTGGTATCACTCTGCTCAATGAGACTGGTTTGGTATCATCTGCCTCTTTAAAGCTGTGTCCAGCTACTCAGTGAATTACTGTTTACTTCCCCAGCTCACTGAAGCTGCATTGGTATCATCAGCTCTCCAAATCAATGTTAAAGTTCTGCTGATTTACATGCTCACTGGAGATATGTTGACACCCCCCACACCCCAACTCCAATTGGATGTTAAAAAACAGATGTTAAAGCCATGCTGGTCCCGCCATTTCTTGGAGCTATGTTGGAGTCACCAGCTCTCCAAACCAGTAATGAGGTTGTGTTGATTCCCCAACTCTCTGAAGCTGTGTTGGAATCGCCAGTTACCAACCCCAGGATGAACATTCAGAGGGGACACGTGTACCACTCACAGTGCCGGGTGCATGGCAGCCTGACATTTCTATTATAACACCCAGCAGATTATTTATTTTCTCCTGCATTGTCTTCCATTTCTGTCTGTTCTTATCTGCTTTTATATTCCCACTCATTTGCCTTGACCCTTGCGTACTTTCTGGAGTTCTTTTTCAACCATGCAGAATAAAATCTTGGACAAAAAATGAAAAGAAAAAAAAAAAAACGCTGCAATGTTTTTGCTCTTTATCTGCTGAATTGAGCAGATTTCATGGCAAGAGGTTAAAGACCATTTTATGTAAATAAGCTGACAAACAGATTTTGCATAACATATAAAACACTGCATGTGCATATTTATATTTGCATGAAGCAGAGAAAATGTCATGTACTGTAGTTGTTGGAGAATCAGCATTACTAGCATATAAGGTGCATTCTGTTTTGTTACAAATTTGGCTTTCTAATCGTGCACAGTTGTGATGGCTTTGTATTGTAACTATATTTTCATAGATGTCACATGACCTTCACATTTCACTATGACACATTTCACTGTGGCACCATGGAAAGATTAACCGATGTCACCAGCAATGATATCACGTCATGTTCTTTACCACTGTGTGTGTGTGTATGTGTGTGCATACAATTGCTAGAAAATCTTTTTTTCTGTCAACTTTTCAGTTAGTCCGATACCATCTTGGATAGAAACTGAAAACCTCCATGTCATTTTGCTGACATGACAACTGCCAGTCTTTATGTTCTCCTTTGGATTTCAGAGATAATGTTTTTCATCAGTGGAGGTCTGCTTCACTGAAAGTCAAGACTTGATTACAATTTGCAGTTAGGTGTCTAGAATATTGGCTAGTCAATAAGAATGCAGGACCAGGACTGAGGTGCTTTATAATAAAAGCTTAATTGTGCCTTCAGGCATTAAACTGAAGGAGATGCTCAGCTAATGAGCGTTTACGACATGTCGCAGTTATCGACTTGCGGGTATTTCGGAAGTGTACAGCCGGAAATACCATTAGATATTTAGTAAAGTTTCTGAACTCGCATAGAAGTTAAGTTTAAAACGACAAATGTGCAAACTCAGGAATGTAATTACAACAGCCCCAAACAAGAGAATTAAAATTCAGCTTCTGTGTGTCAGGGGACCCATGATCTAGTTACACAGTGCTATAGAGCTGTGTTTACACTAAATTACAACATTTATAATTTTACCAGATGTATTAAAGGGCCCCGGATTTAACAGTTGGATTTCATTCATCCTTCTCAGGCCTAATATTTGCAAAAACTCATTTAAAAAGGTCCTCGGTGTTTTATATAAAACGTCAGTTTTAATACACTTTGAATAGAAGATTAAATCACCATTTAAGCTCGCTGCTCCATCTCTAACCACATTCAATAAAATTTAATCTTCTCAATTATTTTATCCAAACTATATTATGTTCAGGAATTAGTGTGTACCCACATCATCTGTAAAATAATAGCATAAATGATGGTTAGCTTCTCTTCACCATACAGAGGAGACGAGGAGTGCCTTAAAAGTGTCACGTTCGCACGCGAGCAGGCACACAAGTGACAGGTGCCTTCCAGGGCGCACAATGTAAATGCGTGTGACAGACGAGTGAAATGCCATGAAGCTTGCAGACAGTGTGTAATCGACCATCCCAAATTCAATGTGAATGTTTGTTAGCTGTACAAACAAAATAAGACACCTTCTCCTGAATGAACAGGCATATTTAGTTAGCGACTAGATTTAGTTTGTTATTTAGATTGTGCCGATTTTTTAAAAAATAGGCCAAACCACAAAATGTGAATTATTCTTACCTACTCTGTCCTAATCTAAATGTCACCCTATTTCCATTATCCAGGCTTTTATACTCTGTGTGTGTGTGTGTGTGTGTGTGTGTGTGTGTGTGTGTGTGTGTGTGTGTATGGCTTCAGTTTATATTACTTTGTGGGGACTAAATATCCCCCACAATTTAATAACAACCTGTTTTTTATGTTGCGGGCATCATTTTCAGGTCCCCACGAAGATCTGTGAATACATAAAAAAATACAGTAAAAAAAGTAAAAATGTATATATGTGTGTAATTCCCCACTTTATTGAAAAGCATAGTAAAGGTTTAATTCATTTGCACTGCCTGATTCTCCTTGATTCCCAGGGTTCAGTACAATAAGCAGAGAACCACTTTGGAACCCGGATTCTGATGGTATAACGTCATCCTAAAATTAATTATGTAAATGCCCGTTTGCACTTGCTTGTGTTTATATGCAAGGCCAACAGGTCAAGGAAAATGACAAGGATATGTTGTCCCTCGCACTGAAACTTTAACCCAGCTATCAGACGGAAACACTGACCTGCTCAGTCTCAAATAATGGATCCCTTTCATTAAAAGAATGAAATTAACATAACTCAAACCTACTGTGTAGGGTAGCTATCCGAAATAAGGTGTAACACCTTCTGTCTTCACTATTCATTTAAATTAAGCATTTGTTGGGGTTCAGGTTTACTGCCCAGAATAAATCCACAATGGCAGTGGGGTCACTAGTTCCTAAACGACTACAAGATCCAAATTAATTTAAGGCATAACATTAAATCTGAATAAAGAAGAAGCAGGGAAATCAAAGTTTTTGCAGGATGCCCTTAGGATACAGCTAAAGGTAAAAATGCTCTGCTCTAATACGAGAGAGCAGGAAGATTAAGCAAAGGAAGAAAAAAAAGATTAAAGAAATTGTCTTCTGACTGATAATAATCTCAAAAGACAAGAAATTGAAGATGAAAAGACAGACGGGGTGTGAGGACTATGAAGACAAAACAAATGGTGAGCAGAGTCTGCCAGCCTTTCAGAAGCTGTGCATTATCAGGAGGTCAAGAGGTGGATCTGCAGAAAGCATGGGATGTGAGGGGCAGGGATGTGAGGGACAGGGATGTGGCTGAGCCATGGACACCCAGCATGTATTGAAGAAATACGGAGTGATGTGAGTGGAGTCCACATCCCACGTGTGTCCGTCCATCCCTCCGTCTGTCCATATCCCATAACTGCTTGTTGAATACAAGTCGGCATTGAGCCAGCAGTCCACCCCAGGCAGTGCAAGATTCCTGGCTGGGGACTTCCTGGATGAGATGTGCGACATCCATCGAATCCCTTGAAACTCTTTGTTTCGTTTACAGAATCATATTTCACTGTTCAAAGCTGAAACTGTTAGTCATCAATCATCCTGGAACATTTTCTCCCCTGTGTTGGAGATATTGAGATATGCCTGTCAAACCAACAGCCCGTTTCATTCTCACGATTCAACCATCAGTGATGTCATCTGATTTGGGGAAAGTCCAAACGCCAGACGGCTTCACCCCTTGGACTTTCCCCTCCCCAAATGCGCTCTCTCATGCTGCTAAATACAGACACGATATTCTTCAAATTTGTCCGTACATCTAACCCTAATGTAGACCTGCAGTCAAATGATGAATTGTGACATCTTTAGCTGTTTATTACTGAGTCCCAGTCAAATGAACGTAAAGGTTATTGATATGTTTAGTCTCAATTACCACACTTAGTTTCCTACTTGTGCAGAACAAAATATATGTGCAAGTAAAATTTGCATCCAGAACTTTATCTAATGTTACATAGGGTCACCAGACCACCTTTTTTCAAATACTCGTCCTCCTTTTCGGAACTTAAAATGCCTGAAATGTCCTGGATTTCATTTTGCTTCATGTTGACGTTTGGTTTTTACAGTCAATATACTTTCTGTATGCATACCTGTGTCGCTTTGACGTCTCTCTTTGCGTCCTACTCATGGTGTCCTCTTTTTTGCAAAGCAAAATATGGTCAGCCTAATGTTACGAATCCCCAAAGTCGTTGGCATGCAGCACCCAAAGCTATTCCACACTCAGGAGATTTCATTCACTACTGCAGTCTTGTCATATTCGTGCTGCCCCCTGCTGGTTGTTTTTTCAAATAAAACACAAGAAATATGTCACCTCTTGTACCACTAAAAACTTTTCTAATGTCTTTTATTTTACCACAGTTAAAAAAAAATTAGCGTAAAATATTTCATTCAGCCGTCTACACAAGTAGAGATGAAGGCTTTACACTGTGGAAATTGCATGCTTCCTGTACTGACGCTATACGCCATTAACCGAGCTACAGAAACAGAAAATAGATTACAGAAGTGTTGACTTATCATGTATGCGTCATTATTGATTGCAGGTTGAATTGGCAATGCTATAAACTTTTCACTTTTAAAAGGCAGTTTTACAGCATGACCACAAGATTATTCGTTTTTATATATATTTTTTTCCCATCTTATTTTACTACCGATAAATTTAATCTTCTCTTTGTGGGATTTTTTTTGTTTCTGTGCATTTTTGCTTATATCAAATGAAGGAACAATTTTAAGAAACGGAAGCAAAATTCCCAGCTATATAAATGCAATCCCTAGCCTCAGTGTACACCAAGCACAATTCTCCCGGAAGCCCTAATGAAAACAAGAACAGATTTATTGCGTTTTACTCAGGAAGCAGAGTAATGTGTGCTTCAGGGTGTCATCCACAAATAAACAGCGCTGCAATTTTCCTAAGTGGCTGTACTAGTGGATCGGGATAAATCCGGGTCTTTTGGGAAAACCATTCCAAGCGGCTATTTTAAGACCTGTCTCAGCAAATTGAAAATAATATATGAACTGATCTTTTTGTTAGTCCGCGTGTGCTTTCAAATGAAGGCAAACAAAATGGTAATCTCTCTCTGTGTATAGCAGATTTATCCTGACTGAAAAGGCCTATCATTCACAATATCTGCTTTTCAAGGATTGTACGGCTTTCAGGGGGATGATGTCATGCCACACAGCAGATGAAATCACAGTGCCACAGCTCAATCATTGCATGCTTCTCATAAAGGCTATGCACTCTTCTCTAATATGTGTGAGCGTCTGCTCTGGGTTTTCCCTAACTCTCCATGGAAAATTCACAAAAAAAGGACCTTGAAACAGAATGTGAATTAATATGGGATGGTCACATCGCTGTTTGAAAAAGAAATCCTAGCTATCAGTTTATTTGATGTTGACATTTAAAGTGGAAATGAAATCGAACATCATAAATGTATTCCGGCAATAGCACTCAAACAAGCTATCAAAAGAAATTCACAATAACTGTTTATTCTGTGCCAATAAGAATGTCAGACCAATCCCATTAAATAGGTTTCCCTGTCATTAGAATTAAAAATTAGTGTGTGAAAAGGCTATTTAGAAGGTCGTCTCTGGCCTCTCAGTGTCAAGTTTACTCTGTCGGGCTCTCGCAATGTTTGCCGTTAAATTGATGCTTCTGGCTCAGGACTTTTGATATCACTCCAGAATGCCAATAGATCACACCGGACACAACATGTCCTGCATGGCTGTGGTCTGCTGCCCCTGGAGGCTTTGATCAGCACTGCAGCTAATCACTTTAGTGAGCACAGTGACTGGAAAAGTATCTGCAAAGGACCCTGCAGATAGGACACATAAATTAATTAGAATCAACTGCAGGGCCATATTACATTAATTTAATCTCTGTTTTTGTGTTCTTGTTGCTCATTCTAAGCCTCGTCTCAGGCATTTCAGTTTGCATATAGTCCCTGAAGCTAAAGAGTGGCAGTTCATTTGGAATGAATTTGATGTTGCATTGTTTGAGATGTTTTTTTTTTCCTGAAGGAGTATTCAAAGTAATACATGTAAAGTGTATGTAAGTGTATGAAATCACTAATATGGGGCCTGTGTGTGGGGGGGATGTATATTTTACATTGTGGGGACCAAGTGTTCCCATAATATGATAAAAACCTGTTGTTTTGATGTTGTGGAGAAGGGGAAGGGGAAACTCAAGGGGAAGGGGAAACTCAATTTTATAGAAAAGAAACTGACACTAAAAATGTTTTGTTTGGTTGCTTTTGGTTAAGGTTAGGAGTGGGTAGGGGTTAAGATTGTGATCGTTGGGATTAGGAATTTACCCACAGAAATGAATGGAGAGTCCCCACCAAGATGCAATTGCAAACCTGTATGTGTGTGTGTGTGTGTATGTGTGTCTGCGTGCTTGCCTGACACTTGTACAGATGCTCCTCTATTAGAGATGTAGTTCTCGAGACCGGTCTTGGTCTCAAGACCAGTTTTTTGTGGTCTCGGTCTTGTCTTGGTCTCGACTCTATTTAGTCTCGGTCTTGTCTTGGTC
>JABFEA020000017.1:12673756-12688287 GCA_019775915.2 Cyphomyrus plagiostoma | reverse complement strand
CTTTTTTTTTTTTTTTTTTCGTTTCTCCCTCCTTCCTCGCGGCGGGGCGGGGGGGGGGGGGGGGGGGGCCCCCCCCGACTCCTCCCTTGTGTATTTCCTTTTTTGCCCTCCCCTAATTCACACGAGCCGCTACCTGAAATGATAAAGTGGGAAACAATGCTGAAGGAACTCAGTATTCAGGTGGAGATGGAGGAAGGCGTAATTCATTTTGTTAATTGTTGAGATTATCGCCAGTTTTCCTCTGGTTGTTGGAGATGGTGGATGTCCTGCCCTTTTAGGCGTTGCGATGCGGCTGCTCTTAAGCTTTCATTGTTCTCTTTAAAGGGCACTTTATGGCGATAAGGATCTACAGTTTTTGTTCTTCGATGAAAATATGAAAATGGAAGAAAAAAGGCTTTCCCTTTTCCAGCTTTTCATCGTTTGTTTGGGCACTGACAAGCAGAACAGCCTGTTCATCAGCCTTGCAGTGAGACATGAGAAACATACTAAAATGTTAAGCTGCATACATTTCTTTTCATAATGCATTGGTTGCTTCTATTCTACTGCATCATTTGCAGTATTTATATGGCACATATGTGTCTTAGGAAGACAAATTGAATGATGTTTAGATTGTCTTCGCAATGGTGTAAAAGTGGGATATTACGTCAGTCAAAGCACATTAGCTAACCATTTCAAAACCTCTGCTTAATTCACCTTAGGATTTGCAGCAACCATATAATATACCCATGCGTTTCTTTCACTTGGCCACTAGTACACCTCATATGGTTAATGGATACCTCATTGTCTTTTTTTTAACTAATTCAATGAATTAATTGAACTGGCGGTGAAATGTAGTGAAAACACGGAAGGGCTGAAGCGTCCCTGAGGAGATGAAATACATGAGTAGATTGGATGGTTACTGGAAAATGCTGGGGTGACATTTGGAGAGGTTTTAAAATGGCCAAGCTAACACATTTTGACAAACATAAAATCATAGTTTACACCAACATAAAGATAATTTAAACAATTTTCTTTGGCAGCTCAAGACTTCTTCACAGTACTGTGTATATATAGTAAACCAATGCCAAAAATAGCAATAAGCTTATCGTACTTGTGTGTGGTACTTAAGGCTGATGCTAAGGTAAGGCGTCACATAATTTAATCCAAACCAAGTAATAATCAATCTGTTCTCACACGTGAGCCCAGCTATCGAACCTGAAAAAAAACTCGACTCTGTCACGGTGCTTTCTGTAAGGATGAAGTGTTGAACTAGCGTTTCATGGGGCTATAAATTGTGTGTTCAGAATACAGTCCTCCAGGAAAAATTTCACTTGCATCTGAGGTATTTCCATATGGGGCAAAAGATGGGGGGGACATGTGGTTTGAATCTGTGTTCTTTAGCCACTGGCAAAACAGAGCTTTGTCCTGAAAGCCCCAAATAAGCATTATCATAACATCAAGATCCTTTGATTAACTGCTGTGGTAATGGGGGTTAATCGCAGCCTTATAGATGACCTACGCCTGGCAAATCTTTTCTAATTTTACAGTTATTTATGATCCTTATAATAAGCAATCTAGTGGTTATTTATGACCTTTACAATATCTAATCTAGTACTTCTTCTTTAGTATAATGAACTTTAGAAGTTACTGCATAGAGGGACAGAGAGAAATCTATATTATAGGCATTAGAGACTATATTACTTAATGTAGTTTACTTAATGTAATTTTGTTTGTTTCTGTTATAAATGTGAATTAATTTTTTGGGTCGATATGTTATTGCAGACATTTTTACTGGTTTAAGCTGCATAGACAACATAGCAAAAATATTGCTGCGGCCCTGTAATAAGGCTAAAGAAACTACTGCTATGAAGAAAAGACGCTAAGTGATTTCTTCCTGTTCTGTTTATTCAAAATATGCTTTCCAAAGAAGTTGCAAAATGTTTGTAAATTTAATGTTGACCCCCAATTTTTAAGCATGTTTGTGCAAGACATGTTTTGAGTTCCTAGTTATATTAATGTATACTCACTTGTTAAAATGTCATGCACCATTCAGATCTATTTTCTTCGAAATCACGTTGATCCATTTCCACCCCATGACTTCCTGTTCCCACGGTCGCCTCTCACCATCGCTGTGGACTGTTGACTGTAACCTTGCGACCATGACTGTTTACATGGTTATTTGTGCTTGCTGTCAGCTGGACATGGGAGCTGTCAGATACATGTGACTGTTCCAAGGCCTTGTGTGTCTGCTATTTACAGTGCATGTTCTGAAAAGGCCCAGCTTATTCCCATACTCCACGTTCAGTGCTCTGTAGTCATGACGATATGAACACTAGGGCAGCAAAGGGGTCACGTAGGGTGATCTATGGCTGTAATGGAAAATAAAGCAAATGCCGCGCTTTACACTTTTCTCATTTTGAACTGAACTACATCTGGTCTGAGTCTTGAGTCTTCATTGTCCAAGCAGTGACATATAAGGCTTGGTATGACACACCAGAACATCCCGATTCCAGTATCATGTGAAAGAGCTAAGGATCAGCAGTTGAATTACATTTAACCTTTCACTTTAGTCCATGACTGTACCATTGAGTCTGATAATGTTGTACAGTGTGCTGTGATAATTCAACGCTCATGGACTTGTTAGGGCAAGAAACTGATTCGTTTCATTCTGTTCATTTCCACCCATAGACCATTGTGACGCTGCTTTCCGCTCGTCGCAGTTACCCTGTGCTGTAATTCATGGAAATTCATCCCATGAAACCCTAACAGTGCAAAAAGGGCCGCTTTGCCAAAAGCGGACTCAAAATAAAAGTTTTATTCAGGAACCAACAGCATCCACCAACGTTTCCTGTGGGGGCAAGACATCATATCATTTCTCTTCACAATTTAGTCTGGAATTTTCCAATAATAAACTGCATCAGTGAGGAATCTGGGACCACTTCCTCTGAGCAGTCCCACTGCGACTCACGGACGCTAAGTCTAGAAAATCTAACAGAAGCAGCTTCTGAAGACCCTGTGAATGGCTTATTCTTCACCAGCCCCGCCCTGCAGACTTCGGGGGGCGCCATTGCATATCAGGGGGCTATTTCGGTTTAGCGACCAATGAATCATTTGGATCTTCAAGAGATCCGTGGCCTTTCGCTCTCGTACACCAGGTCACAGCCTTGTTCATATGCAATGCAATGTGTTTTTTTTTCTCTCCTTCACATCAATAGCCATTTACTCATGTTCATATCAGCAAGCATGTGGTGTTGTCATAACGTCATAGTAAAGTCAGGACAGGGACCACCTCCAGGTTGATATCTGATCGAGCCTGACCGTGAAAGGCAATCTCACTGCACCAAACGCTCAAAAAGCCAATAACAAACACAAAAAAAACAGGAAATACTTCCTGTGGCATTGCTAACACTGTCCAGTGCTCAGAGTTGAAGGATTTAGTAGTAACTCACACATGTTACTCCCAAGCTGCAGGGGTCAAAGGTCACTGTCCTCCCAGGGCAGATCTTGCAGTTCCTAATTCTCAGTGCTTTTGGAGACAATTCAAAGGGAATAACTAATAAGTGACTAATAAACCCATTAAACTGTTTTTTTGTTTGTTTGTTTGTTTATGGAAAACATTTTACTGTCTTGCCAGAGGGTCTCGACAACACAAAAAATGCATGACACATGCTTATTGGGCGTGTAATAAGATGCAGGAGGTAACCGGCTGGACAGCCCTCCATTGCATGTGTGGGGTCAGACGCCCAGATTCAGTATTTGGAGTGTCAGATATATGTCCTTACTCTGTCTTGTGATGGTGTGCTCTTGTGGACTTTGGATGTTCTTCCACACCTAACAGAAACAGGGGTCATGATCTGATCCACCGTCTAAACGCAAAAGTACTCTTAGCAATGCTGATGTTAGGAATCAAAATTCAACACAAAAGGACATTCCTTTATGCATTATTGCGAAAAAGTCTTAGGCAGTCCAAAGAATTGTTGAAAACTATTTATCTGGGTAATAGGTGCATATTTGCTCAGAAAAAAACACCAACATTAGAATAATAGCAGTAAGAATTTCTTCTGTTCTCCAAAAAGTTACTGATATCTTGTTGCATGGCTGGAGGAATACTGCATTGTTCCCACACCTCTCCTCAGGGGCACCTCAGCCGTTCCATGTATCTGTTAAATTTCTCCACCAGCTGATTTAATTAATTAACTAAATTAATTAAAACAGAAGTCAATGAGGTATTGATTAGCCATAGAAGGTGTGCTACTGGTCCAGTCGAAAAACACATGGAGATCTTGGATGGATGATGCAAATACTGGAGCGAGGTTTTGAAATGGCTAAACTGATAAAATTGACAGGACGATCTTTTAAATATCCTTTTTTTTGACTGCCCTATGACGATATTTCAACCAAGTAGTGAAAAAAACGTATAATACTTATATACAAATAAAAAAAACTTATTATACTTGGAGGTTGGCTAATTTAATGCAGTTAATGTGATAATTGAAATAGCAAATAATTGCAAATAATAGCAATTATTTAATTAACTTTTACATAAAATGTATGAAAATATATATTTTAGATATTTATAAAAATAATTACAAAATTGTTATACTGATTTTCTTAGTTGTCATTTCCAGTTGCAACATCAATATGGTAGACAAGTATTTAACTGAATCTTAAACTCAGCTAACTGAAGGGGGCTGAGTATGTTTTTGCAGACACGGCACATTCTTCCAAAAATGTCCATAAATGTGCCTCGATGTATTTTCTCTCACTCTGTTTATGCAAGGATGCTTGTACAGTTACAAGCGACCGTTAAACAGCTAGAAAAGTCACTGCCAAAACACTGCAATCTCTCTTGGATAGCATCCCGAGGATTACTAAGCTGCATGTCTGCTTTTAATCAAAACTAAAGGGCCAGGCCGTTTCCCAAGCCCGAGAGATACTCTGTGCAATTTGCAGGAAGTCGCGATGCAAGGGAAGAACGCGAGGGAGATAAACAGATGAGGTGGAGGAGTGGCAGCACAGCGGTGCTGAGTGTCGGGAGCGGGAGGCGGGCTGGGAGGCGCGCGGGGGGGGTCCCACGGCCGGGGTCCAGGCGTCTTGACAGGCTGGACCCAGCTCTGCTCCTCCGAGGGCTCAGTGTCAGCAAAATCCTAATGTGATCAAGATGGAGACTGACTGTCTTTGGGCTTCTGACGCTTTGCATTTGTGTGGATCTGGAGGCTTGTCAGGAAAGGTAAGAACAAAGATTGCCATCAACTTTGGACATGGATATGAAGTCACTTCATGGGAAGGCTCCTGTTTCACTCAGGATTCTGTACAGTGTGCAGCCCAGCTAACTCGCGTATTACTTTGATTACTTTGAAACCACAGAGTCTGTGTTTGCTGCCGCACTGCTGTCTAGCCTATTTCATGCTGGCTATCCATCAGCTTTTCAGATGAGCACTCTATGGTCATAGTTTATAGGTGTAGAAGTTGACATATGCATGATATGTTTCGCTTAAACCTTTCGGTTAAAGTAGCCGTGTACTGCAGCTCTCATTCATTGGTTCAATATATAGAATTTACTGTAGTGTCAGTCCATAATATTTATTTAATCAAGTGCAGCTGTACCTTACTGTCTGGTTTAGCTTTATGGTCCTTTTATATGATGCATAAGAAACTCTGTGGTTTGTCTCTAAGATTCAGCTCTTGGATGCAGCTGTGCAGTTGATCTTCCTGGCTTAATTTCCAGTGTATTACATATTCCCAAGATATGTCTTGCTCAGAAATTAGAGCAGCATGTCTCAGCTCTCCACTGTCCTCCCAACATCGAGTCTGTTGTCACCACAGGCTGTCATTTCTAGTGGCCAAATCAGTGCCAGTCCAGCCAGGCAGCCCATCATGGGCAGAACAGAGTTCTGACAGCCTCTCCCCCTGTTCGGTCCCCGGAGCGCTAAGCTAGGACGCCCAACCCAAATTATTAAGGGCTATAGCTGCTCGTCTTCATCCAAAGCTCTGCTCCAGAGTGCCAGCTTGAGCTTTCAGAGCGGACAGGGTCATTGGCTGCCCAGCTCGAAAAAAAAGAGAGAGGACTCCCTCAACTTGATCTTTCGTTCTGTTTTCAGCTATAAACTTAAATAGCCTAAAAGTGCTTGAAATCACTTGCCCTGAGAAGAAACCAATTCCAAAGACCAGGAGCACATCAAAAAAGAGAAAAATACTATTACTGTATAAATGAACAATATAATATATTTTGTATGTTTATTATTTATCTGTTTTGACAGTAAATTTGCTGTTTCATGGCAGTTTAATCCTATATACATTGTATTAATGTTTGAATTACTTCTATGACATTCGTAAAGTGCAGTGACCTGTTTGTTTATGCTGTATCTACCCATAATAAATATTGTTAATTAGATTTATTTAAATCTTATTACATTCCCAGGTAGTAACTCAGTCCTGTCATCTCTTTTCCTGGGTACAAATGCATCAGTGTTATGCTCTCGCTCCTTCTCGTGATCTGCCCAGTAGTGATTAACGCTGATTGGGCAGCTACATCACAGGGGGGTTTGATTATATAAGGACTTTGCTAAAATTTTACTGTCATTTTACAGGCTTCAGTGCCCCCCTCCCCAACAAAGTACTAATTGTTTTTAGAAGTATATTACTAAAGTGAACAAAATATTTCCTTGTGGAAAACATTTTTTTTCTTGTCTTTATGATGGAATGACTAACTTTTAATGCATTTCTGAGGTTTTGATAATTTGCTTTTCATTTTATGACAGTCTGTCTATATTATCTAAATATCTTCTCAGTAATTCCTGATTATTCTGTTACAGTCAGTTCCAGAGATAAAAGGCCAGTTTCACCAGTGTTGAGTTTGAACTGGACCTCATGAAGTTTATATGACCTACTAGACAATGCCAGTCATTTGACCAAAGAAGTCAGCTGATCAGTACTGGATCTGAACTGGACCTC
Source organism: Cyphomyrus plagiostoma (assembly GCA_019775915.2). Taxonomy (NCBI): domain Eukaryota; kingdom Metazoa; phylum Chordata; class Actinopteri; order Osteoglossiformes; family Mormyridae; genus Cyphomyrus; species Cyphomyrus plagiostoma. The sequence goes on along the minus strand of JABFEA020000017.1, from coordinate 12,681,354 downwards.
ATGAAGTTTGTATGAAGTGCCGTTGGACATCAGGTCAGACATGCCAGTTACCACAAGGAAGAGGAGCTGGGAAGAGCACGTGGCTGGGAAGACTGGGCTGCAGTACAGCTTCGACGATCTGGATATCATTTGCTGCTATGGAATTACACATCAGGACATAAAGTCTGGTCGTGCCTTGTCCCACTCTGGCCATAGGGAGCGATGCGTCTCAATGCCAGAGTGCCGGAATGGAGTACGGGATTTGGCCCCAACTATGGGTACAGATGAAAATGCCAACTACCCAGAAGAGGAAAGCTGCGCATCCGTGGAAAGCAGAGGGGAGATACTGGCCTGTGTTCTACACAGCCTTTCCAGTGACCCCCACAAGGACGCTCAGCAGGGGGGGCTAGATAAAGATAAAGACAAGACTCCTGTAGTGAACCAGCGTGAAGCTACACGCCAAGACCACATTAGCGGCTCCCAGAGCGATGAGCAGAAAGGAAAAGAAAAACTGAAGCAATCTGATAAAGGGGGTCTTATCCAGGCCTCTGTGGAGGCGTCTGGCCTGCAGGAGAAGGAAGAGGCGTGGAGCCATGTTGACGTGTCTTCAGAATGTGATGTCGGTCTTCTGGACTATGTCGATCTTCCCGTTCCTGGTAATTCTCCAGCTGATGTTGGTGTTCAGGGTGATACCGTTCAGGGTGATGCTGGTCATCATAATGTGTGTCAAGACAATGTGTGTCCTCCTCAGAGTAACGGAGACAGAGTGTCACCTAATAAGCTCAAGGAAATTTCCACAGATGGGCCAAGTGAATTTCAGAATGGGGATTCTTCAGAGCGTGTGCTTCTTACCCAGAACACAGAGCTAGAGTCTAGCAGGAATATATTGAAAGAATCCAGTATAAGTGAGGAAATCACAGATGCAGACTCAGCAGATGATTTGATCAGTGAAGTGATATGTTCTGCAAAGGAGCGTGGCCAAAAGCAAGAGGAATGCGACGCTGCAGGTTCCGGCAGTGAGACTGGGGAGTTCTCTGCTTCTCAGGAGGTAGATGGGAAAAGGAGTCATAGTGAGGCACCGGGGATGGAGTTGATCAGACAGGCTGCATCTTTTGGTGATGTGGACTTTCCGTGTATCCTGAGAGATGGTGTCATTACCCATGCCGTCATGGATGTGGATGGGAACACTGCCTGTGTTGAGGAATGTGAGAAAATTCAAATTCCAGATGCGAACATTGAGTCAGGCACTCTTATGGCTGAAGATGTAAAACTACGTCAAAGGCAGGTAAGCTGTTCCCCGGTCTTACTAAAATAAGTCACACTGTCAACGAACTAGCCCGCCTTCTGTGTTTTTTATCTTCGTAATGGATGCGGTCTTTAAATTAAAATTTCACCCTTGAGAAATGTATTCCACAAAACTGACCACAGTACACTTACTATCATGAGACTCACTCAAAATACAGACACATTTTTGGCACATTTTAGAAGAGATGTAATGGATGTGTTTAAATTAGTTTCAGTGAGACCTTTGGTGGTAATGTGTGATCTTTGGTAGTAAGTGAGACCTTTGGTGGTAATGATTCAATGCTTTATCTACCATCATTGATCCTGTCAGAATCGAATGCTTAAAGGGTCTTATTAAGGAAGCAAAGATTACTCAACCGTATTTACACAAGTCCATGTGGATTCCACAACAGCCAGGAATTTTAGGGTAATTCCTTACATTTATTCACCATTGTCTACCGTAGCAGGCATGATGTTACTAAGAGATAGGGTGGGGTTTCAGAATTTGGGACATTTAAAGCATTTAAAGCATTTAAAGCGCTTAAAGCATACTTGTGGCATTTATGATAATGAATGTTCAGTTAACAGATTAAGAGTTTGTTTTGTATACAGGGAGACAATGTGCACAAATGTGGTTTGTCGAGGCAATTTATAAAATCAGATTTCCCCAGAAAAATTAAAGGCATCTGTTGTTTTCAAAATATATGGCAATAGCAACAAACCACTATTGTCTAGGCGGAATCATTAAAACTGAGGAAATTATTTTGCTAAAGTAATTCTCATTAGAGATTTTTGGTTAAGGAAAAGGGTAACCGCAAATTACAGGCAATCAGCATGAAACCCGCAAGTATCTGAACAATAGTTCAATTGTACTTAATAAGGGTGTTCATTATGCAGACAAGCGAGATGTTAGTTTTCTTGTGGACAAAAGAATAAGTAGTTATTAATTTCACATCTGTATTAAGAAATGTTCAATGAAAATAATTCCAGTTTCATTGTTGAAAGCATAAAGAAAGAGGATTTTATGGTTGGCGGGAAGTGGATCTAACTCTAGATAAGATAATAAGCTGAAAGAAAACAGAATAAAGGCTGGTGCTGGCTCCCACAGGAAGCTACTGTTTTAATGGCTTATGAGTAACTGTAATGATATCTGCTTGTATTTGTGAATAAATTCCCCTTGGTCATCTTCTTTGCTTCTGATTGCCCTTGTCCTGAATGCCCTTTAACTTTTAGATCTTATTTTAAGAAATGTGAGTTAAGAAATTGTGAACAACAAGAGCAAGACCTACAACATCAACAACAACAACAGCAATAAATAATAATAATAATAATAATAATAATAATAATAATAATAATTCTGTGTAATTTTTGTGAGGAAAAGCCACCCAGGGTGATTTTAAAGCTTTTTTTCTTGAGTACTGTACACATGGTACAGAACATGGCATGTAAATGTCTGCCATATGTGCTTGTGCAAATTGCAAACAGGTGAGCATCCACCATGGTGAAATACAACCCCCTTCCTCTGCATCAGTGATGCTACATTCGGGAAGTCTCTCTTGGCTCTCTTGGTGTTTATGGTTGCTCTCCGTGTCAGGAAAACAAGAGCTTAAAGAGAGAAAAATAAACTTAAGTTGTTTGACATAGTTCTATTAGCAGACAGCTGACTGTTTAAATGACCACATGCAATGTGCCATAACATAGACGGGATCAGATAGCATGTATGCTTTATGCAAAAGTGTTTCCCCCTGGGATCAATAAAGTGCATCTTATCGTATCTTCAACTTACACTTGAAGGTTAAGCTCGCCACGTAATTGCTAATAGCAGGTAGTCAATAATGGTGAAACTACTATGATTTTTGACATCTGTAGCATAAAATGGTCACTTGAATGAGAATGTGTATTATGTCGGGAAGATATGTGCATGTTTACAGTCATAACAGTTGCTAAGGCAACACAAATCCGGAACCTAATGAAGATGCATCTTAATGTTGTGTTTGCATTGCCTAAAGCTGGAGTAGACCAGCATACACAGTACCAATCGACTAGGACACGTGGATGTCTGCCTGATTTTGGTCCTCATAGGCCACTGTTGTTTTCTAACAAAATAATATGGGACAAAGTGGGGGATTGAAGGGAAAAAAAAACGAGTCAATCCTTTCCATTACAGCAAGTGGCATAAATGCATGATTCATTTGCTGGGGGAAGCCTTAAAGGGGCTCCATTGATGGGATAAATTACTGCTAACTAGAAAGTAAGTGTAAGCAAAGTCACAAGAGTCACTCATTGTGGGAAATGAAGGCAAACAGAGTCCTGTTTCAGTGCGCCTTTCAATCAATGATCTCACACGACTGATAAAATGTCTCTATTTCTTTCAACGGCAATCCACATTGGCTCAGTGGATTCATGCTAAATTTTTCAAAACACCTGAACATGGTGATATATGAATGTAATAACAGGTATAGGTAACTGAAAGAGATGGACAGCTTGCCTTTGCCTTCCAGAAAGGATTCAATTTGCCTCCTACTCCTTTCTGATCTTATTTCAAAGATTTTTTTCTCTATGTTATTAGTTAATTCGGTAACACTTTACATTCATAGAACATTCAGTGCACCTTTATAATGCATTCGTAATGCATTCATAGAACATGCAGTGCACTTTCATAATGCATTCATAAAACATTCACAAACTTCATGCATGGATACCTTTACATCCTAACATTAGGATAAGCGGTTTGGACGATGGATGGATGGATTATTATATAATGTTTGTTATTAATGTATATTACAGCTGTTAAGGGATGTTAAGATGTAAAGGTATCCATGCATGAAGTTTGTGAATGTTTTATAAATACTTAATAAATACATTATGAAGGTGCACTGAACGTTTTATCAACGCAATATAAAAGCACTATGAAGGTGCTGTTAATGTAAAGCGTTACCGTTAATTCATACACAGAGGGCTTAGACTGGGTGACATAGTGGAAAATGCTGTTGCTTCACACCTCACAGGTTTGGGATTTGAGTCTTGTGTGTGCTTTGTGTGTGTAGCTCCTTGTGTCTAAAGAAATCCAGTTGAATTCACTGGACCCTAGTACATGTGCCCTATAATGGACATGCATCCCACCCAGGGTCTCCAGAAGCCTTGTGCCCGGTGTTGCATGGCATAGACTCCAGGCAAGCCTGCCCCAGATAAGCATTTGGAGTTTGGGTGGGCATCCACTCATTTCTGTTTCTGCTTTTTGAGGCAATCTGAAGGCAGATTTCTATGCTACAAATATTTCATGAACTCAGTAGTAAACATTTTTTTTCCAGTGCTGCAAGGGTTTTGGGAACTGTAGAAATTCATTTCATGAGTGCTCTTCAATTTCTTAGTTGAGATCATGATGCAGTACAGTGAAAAGCCTCGGATACACCACCAAAACAGTGACAATGCAGTGCCAAAACAGTGCCAAAACAGTGCCAAAACAGCACTTTGACGCCTGTTAAACGGTGATTGCCTCTATAAACACTTCTATTATGTTTTCAGCCAGTCCTTTACTTTGAACTGTAGATCAGAACCCTGTTAACTTGCCAGAAACCTTGACTAATACAATTTTGCAAAACCAGTTTTCTGTGATTGTAGCGTGACTGTCCAGCCTCTGTGCACTGGCCCAGAATGACCTCAGTTATCAGCCTCAGTTATCAGCCGGTGCCTGTCAGCTAAAAGTACGTCAGTCAGGACTCCGCAGGGAGCCAGTGTCTGCTTTACTTTTTGCTGCTGTCCGTTGATCACCTCACCAGAGTGTTATGATGGCAAAGAGGGTCCAAAGTATGTATGCAGAGTGTACTTTAGAGGGGGAGGAGTTACAGATAAGGTACTAGACACTGTGAAGCATTCTGTAGGAGATATGCAAAGCATGATGTGGGGGGAGTCATAGAGCATGCTGTAGGAGAGTCATAGAGCATGCTGTAGGGGAGTCATAGAGTATGCTGTAGGAGAGTCATAGAACATGCTGTTAGAGAGTCATAGAGCAGGCTATTAGAGGGTCATAGAGCATGCTGTAGGGGAGTCATAGAACATGCTGTTAGGGAGTCATAGAACAGGCTGTAGAGGAGTCATAGCGCATGCTGTAGGGGAGTCATTGAACATGCTGTAGGGGAGTCATACAGCAGGCTGTAGGGGAGTCATAGAACAGGCTGTAGGGGAGTCATAGAGCAGGCTGTAGAGGAGTCATAGCGCATGCTGTAGGGGAGTCATAGAACATGCTGTAGGGGAGTCATACAGCAGGCTGTAGGGGAGTCATAGAACAGGCTGTAGGGGAATCATAGAGCAGGCTGTTAGGGAGTCTCAGAGCATGCTGTAGGGGAGTCATACAGCAGGCTGTAGGGGAGTCATAGAACAGGCTGTAGGGGAGTCATAGAGCAGGCTGTAGAGGAGTCATAGCGCATGCTGTAGGGGAGTCATAGAACATGCTGTAGGGGAGTCATACAGCAGGCTGTAGGGGAGTCATAGAACAGGCTGTAGGGGAATCATAGAGCAGGCTGTTAGGGAGTCTCAGAGCATGCTGTAGAGGAGTCATAGAGCATGCTGTAGGGGAATCATAGAGCAGGCTGTTAGGGTAGATAGACTGACAACTCATTTGACAACTCAGTAACATCCTGTTTTTGTCTGTGTGAGTTGATTTCACTGATGCTCATTGATACATCACTGACCAAAAATGCAGCACCATGTAAATAGTCATTATGAAACGCAATTGTTTACTTTTTCTTAGCAGTGAGTATAGTCTGTTATAACTAAGCACTGGTTACATTTTGGACTGAAAGTCTGCTATGAAATCTAAACAATAAGTAAGCTTTCCTGCAGAGTGGAATAGGCTATCCTCTGCAGTAAGAGGAGAGCATAGGTTCCATTGTAACCACAGAAGAAATACCTGTCTTTATGCAGACGTACCACCTGAGGTCAGTGTAGACCTTGAAAAATCAGGAGGCCAGGCCACTGAGGTTCAAAAAGAGCAGACCTCTGTTTTTCTGCAGGGACCTGAGAGAGATGGCCGATGTGCATCATAAACAGAGTGAAATAGGAGATGTCCACTGTGTCCACTCCGAAACCAGATAAAATGGATGTTTCACACGCAAAAACAGGGATGGGAAATGTATACCGGGAAGCGTGGTGAAATCAGTGGAAAAACAAGTCTAACTCTTTCCCCATCACATACATTTTTCACTAACGGTTTCAGTTCAACATTAAGCTGCAGTACAAACCTTAAAGACTGGAAATTAGCAGTAACTTCTGATCAAGGGGCTTTTTAATAATATAATCAGCTTGGTAACTGGTTATATCATGAATTAGACGAATAAAAATAAAAAATATATAAATTACAAAAAATAAAAATTACATAAATTTATATGAATGTCAACATACAGTTGCTCACATGTCACATATTTAGCAACAGCTAATAGGGAGATCCAATAACACAGTGGAAATACGTAAAAAGTTACTGCTGGGGCAACTATGTAGTTAACTGGCAAGATATTGGGCTTGTCAGTGAATTTAAAATGACATGACCATGACTTAATACCACAGATGCAGTCTAAGGTAAGTATTGCTCACATGAGATTAGAAACAGCTTAGATGTGAAGGGTTAACAACTAAACGGCATCCCATCCAGTGTGTCCCCTGGTTTGTGCCCTGCTTTGTGCTCTGCACTTCCTAGGGTAGGCTCAAAATTCACCATAAATAAGCATTAGTGGAAGATGAATGGATATGTACATATTTCTTTTGAATATCAGAGGACATGTATTCCATATTTTACTTGTGTAATATTTTTGCATCATTTACTCTGTTTGTGATTCAAATGGGAATATTACAGTACAGCAGGAGGGAGCTGACAGTATTTTTCTTTTCTTTTTTTTCTTTTTGCCCTGGGCAAATGCTAGAACATTCTTTTCTTCTGATTTGCTGCTTTGACTAGATTAAGGTCCTTGCTTTACATAGGAATGTGTGTCTTGTCAGATTTCAGTGAATAACAAAACCATTCAGTGGACAGGTATGTATTATATGTAAGAAACTGCATGTCTTGTGTAAATATATCAAGGTTTTCATATTCAAGAAAGCCTCCGGAGATGGTCATTATGGCATCCTGAAAATATGACGTTTTACTTTTTAAGTCATACAGTATGTCATGTCGGGTTTCATTCATATTTTACATGTTTGTTCTGTATTTAAAATATGGCCTTTCCATAGATTCAATGCTGGTACTCCTCATTCCTCACACTAATCTGATATGGGGGGGGGGGGGGGGGGGGGGGGGGGGGGGGGGGGGGGGGGGGGGGGGGGGGGGGGGGGGGGGGGGGGGG
>JABFEA020000017.1:12662884-12673656 GCA_019775915.2 Cyphomyrus plagiostoma | reverse complement strand
TTTTTAAAATTTGGGCCTTCCCAACTATAAATGGGGGTTACCCCAATTCCCACCACAAATCTTTTAAACCCCCCCCCCCCCCCCCCCAGGGATCAAAAAGAGAGCGTGAGCGGTCCCGATTGGATTCTATGGTGCTGCTGATCTTGAAACTGGACCAACTTGACCAAGATATTGACCGCGCCTTGAATACCACACCCATCCCACCAAGAAGGACTGTCCCTGTAGGCATACATCTGATCATTAGTGTGACTGGCTTAACATTAACCTCAAATACCGTCTTTATACCGAACATAATTAAGCTCATCGCGATATTCTGCTCACTGTGCAGGAGTTTGGTGTGGAAGCAGCCGGAGGAGAGGACTCTCCGCACTCCCCAGAGCTGTCGCTTACCTCCCAGAGCCCTGCTTATCCCACCGTACCAACACTAGCATACATATCTGCTGGCAGAGCGAAACACAAGGCAGAGGTAGGTACCATTACTGGATTGTTTGCTGTACCTTCATTGACCTTGGCCTCAAGGGTGGTGCTTTTGTTTTCTATGTCTAATACTTTATTTGTTAAACGTGATTAGTAATTCATTTTCAGTACAAGTACACGACAAAATGACCAAATACAATACATTTGTAGTAATTACTGAAATACTTTTCACCAGAAGCTGCTGTGTGATAACTAAGGCCATGTGATTGTAGACCAGCTGGACGGGGCAAACACTCCCATCCTGCCCCATGTCATGTCTCATCCTCTGCCCACCCAGAAATCCAGAATTTGAGTTCTCTGGGGCAGTGGTGTGGAATGTTAGTTCCCCACCTCTGCTGTAGCCCTAATTAGCACAGTTTTCCCTAGAAGCGCAACGTGCGTCAATGAGACAGTCTGGGTTTTACACAGCCATTCATGTTACGCTCTGTTTACGCCTGAAAGTTAATGACTGCTACCTTCCTGACCTTTTTAAACAGGGCAGTGACTGAGTGTTTTAGTGGAGAAAGTAAACAGCCTGGTTCTGTGTACCATCCTCTCTAGTTATACTGCTATGGATAATATATGTACTCCCTGTGTTATGTGTTTGGCCATTGACTGATGTTTGCTTGTCTAATGTTAAGTAGAAATGTGCAGTAGTATGTTCCATAGAGATGTGAGATACTGTGAATGTGGGTATGAGAGAGGTGATGTGCATGCAGTTAAGAGCCTGGATAGCTCAGTTGGTAGAGCCTCAGACTTTTAATCTGAGGGTCCTTGTTTTTAGGTGCAACTTTTTGGAACCCCACGTTTGGCTGGTTAAGGTGTTGGACTTGAAGTCCAGGGCGGCTTCCCCAAGTGGGATTGAACATAGCACACAGTGGCGTGTGGCAGTTTGTGGGCAGTGCTGGCTTAATGGTTAGGGAAGCACACTTGTAATTGAAAGATTGTTGGTTTGAATCCTTCACCAGCAGGGTATCACCACCAAGCACTGGACACTGAATTAGCTGTCCCCTGTTATGTCATGGTGTCATGTATGGGTTGAATGCAGAGGACATGCTTTGTTGTTGTATGCTGAGGTGTGTCAACAATGACTAAATTCTAATTAATGTAAACACTGGATCGGGATCCTCTGAAAGGCTAAGAGGATATATCACTGTGTGTCTGTATCTGTCAATCTCTCTATATTCCCCTTTATCTGTGTCTCACTCTATCCCTCTGCGTTACTGTGTCTCTCTACATAAACCTTTATCTGTGTCTCACTCTGTCCCCCGGTGTTACTGTGTCTCTCAGTCTCACTACGTGACCCTTTATCTGCGTCTCACTCTGTCCCCTGGTTTTAATGTGTTCCACCAAGCAACTCCCAGTCTGTGTGTCTCTGTGTTATTGCACCACTCTCCATCCCTCTGACAGTAGCACAGTGGGGCAGAGTAACACTTTTACCACATGTGCAAAGTTTGTGAATAGAGTGATTATGTTTTACATATGGCCTGTGCATGTCTTCCAAATGGTTTGTGTTGCAACATCTGTATGTTGTCTTGTCTATGATCTCCACATGTTCCTCACATGATGTCTGAACACGATCTGCACTTGTTTTGCACATAGCCCATACACAAGAGATCTTTATTCCATTGGCCGTGTTCTAAGCCTTATCTATGTCTCACTGAGGGCTTCCCCTTCTGTGGAGTGACAGTGGTCCAAGTCGTCTATGCTGGATATCTTCCCAGCACAGACCCTATCCAGAGCCATTTCCCATATGGCTGAGAATACCAGCGATGGATAAACAGTATTAGCTCATCTTTCTGGCACTGACATTCAGCTCAGGTCCAAGGCATCTTTGTCTCAGCATAGAGCACCAATTTCACAAGGCCATGATTTAACAACAGACAGAGCATTGTTGTAAAAAAAAAAAGGTCAGTTTTCATAACAAAACCGTCACATTTCGTGAATTATGTATAGCTGACGTGTGTGCCAGTTGGACTGATAAGCTGTGTGGCAACACAAAAAAGGGATGCAAAAAAATTCACTTATTTGTTCCGTTCCATGATCCAACAGATAGTCACAGTTAGTTTCACATGGCTTGTCCACAAAGCTGGAAAACTGTAGGCCTGCTAGATTTATGCAAGAAGGATTGTGAAAGGATGTGAAGAAATATTTAAGCGTCGGTAGGTATTTGTAAAACAAGTTTTGGGGATATTTCACAACTTCAATCCAGTTTTTTTTTTGGAAGAGTCTTATAAAGATTCTCTCCTGCAGATGAATGTCATATTTACACATTTAACCTCATAGCAATTCAGATGGCGTGATTCAGGCTGGGGTTGGCTTTCATTCCCTGCTCATTCCTGTTTGGCCACAGTCACTGTTTGAGCCATAGAGACATCCTGAAGCCCCACCTTTCCACTCCTTTGTGTTTGACAGTTTTCAGGCACCTCTTTCCTCAGGATGTCACACAGATCCTTGTTTTGTGTTCCTCTCCACGTGCTTCGTGGGGGAGCTGGTATCTCAGCCCTATCTCATTTCACCGCTGCTTCGACTTCATTGTCGGCTTCCTGTCCTTGTTAAATGTGTCGTCGTAGTGACATTTCAGTGTTAATGATGAACATGTATAGGGAAAACTTTCATCTAAAGCTTTGGTAACACTTTGCTTGAGGGGGAACAAATATAATAGTAATATACTCCTACTTAATGTATTAATTAACCAGAAAATAAGTGCTAGTTACACATTGATCCCATGTTCATTCATCATAAATCATTCATATCAGTGCATGTAGTAGTTGCTACGTTTGTTCATGATTTGTACTTGAGTAGCAACTGAGTTACTAAGTTACTTGTGCCTCCTCGCGTGAAATATTACCGAAGCTTTTAACAAATGTGAGGAGATAATTTTTTTTAATATATGTGTGAAGTGAACATTACCTTAGCTCACCTCTTCCCAGTGTAACCCAAGTAATGGATAAATCATTAGCTGTTCTAGGCCAGAAATCTGTCCATTCATCTAAAAGGGAGAAAACAGGGTCGACTCATTTGAACTTCATCTCAGCTTAATCCATTCCTTACTCTCGCTTGTACAACAGAAAAAGCAAACTGAAATATTTACTTGTTTGCTAAATTATATTTTTATACAAGTTCACATTGATATAAATATCTAGCCGTGGAGTAAAAGGTTTTCATGTCCTTCAAGATGTCTGAAATACTGAGCTGTGTGTTACTACTGATGATCTTCAAAGAACCAAAACAGCTAATTTAGTGCACAGTAATCGTTCTATTTTTTCCCCAGTTTCCTGCAGATGTCTTTTCACTTTCCCTCCAAATGAGTTTTCCCTATCAGCTAATGTGAAAAGGCCATGGAGAATTTGCTGGGCTGTGCCTGAAAAGACTTTGGAAATGCTTTTTATAAGCAACACTTTTGCATTCCTTCCAACAAACCTCCAACAAGTAAAAAACTGAAAAACAAGAACCTGCATCAATCCAATGTCTGTTTCTTAAATGTTCTTGCTGTGGAAAGATTAGAGTGGAAACGACATTCATTGCAGTCAACGATGTGCTGTTCTGGATCAAAGCTCCTCAGCTGGCTTCTCCATTCACTTTGGACCCTGTAGGTCCGTGGCGAAAACTCAATTTGATGCCGTCATTTCACAAATGGTACACCTTTGGCTGCAGCCTCACTGCAGATGGAAGGCATTAAAGGTGGGAGGACTTGACCAGTTCCCAAGCTATAACAATACTTTCCCACATATTTCAGAAACTTGAGCACAGTGCCAACTTTGGTCACAGGGGAAGAAGCATCATATTCACATGGGTGACACTTATTCTCTTGCTTTTCCTCATTTGGAGGACAGAGGAATCCTAGTTTTCAGACACGTCCTACCCACGCAAAACCAAAACTGCTGTTACTAGACTGATAGGGGAGCATAAGGCCTCATAATCTTATCCTCCTTATGTATATGCAGCTTGGAAGAAGACGTCGCATGTGGGAGGGAAGCAGGGATTTGGTCATCTCAGGCAGGGGGGTTCAGGTGACGATATCTGTTTACTCTTTTAATGTCACATTCACTTTTATCCTCAGTTCTTCACTGTGTTCAGTATTATTTTACTACTCCATAAGTTTCTGTTTGTAGCAGGAAAACCTCCTTCATTAATGACATAATAGGTGCATGCACATTTTATTATTATCATTATTATTAGAATTATTATTATTATTATTAGTAGTAGTAGTAGTTGTAGGAGTAGTAGTAGGAGTATTAGTTTTATTGCTATTAAATTCATTGTCTCAGATCTTTAAGTTCAGACTGAGACCTGACTTCAGGCCATTCATTCTCTCTGAACATGTGTCTGTCGAGGCTTATAGGGTTGAGTTAAACCAGCAGAGGAATGTGGTCTCCGCTACGGAGTTGCAAAACAAAAGCGATGACCAGGCTGAGACAAAAACTGCATTTTATCATTCCATCACCCACAAACGGGACCAGGACATAGACTGGAGCCTGTGTCACAACCACAGAGGTGGCTTTCAAACCCTCACCACCATAATTAAATGGGCCCTTAAAATATATAGCAGCTGGAAAATCCTTGGTTTTCCTCAGCTGTTGTAGTATTGCAATATTGTAATAGATGGAATAATCATTGCGACCCTGGACATGTAAAACAGCAGGGGCTGCCAACTGAGTCACTCTACAGCTTCAGCCGAAAAATGAAATGTGCTTTACAGTAGATAAATGCAATATATATGAATGTTAGTGAAGGTCAGCTTTACTTCTGGAGTCATACATGTTAAAAGGCAAATTCTACTGAGACTATGCGGTGAGCTAAAATATCAATGTGGTTCAAGAAATTATATATAAGAAATATATGCAGTGTATTTGCATGTCACAGAATCATACCTTCATCTCGCTTTCAGAATTCTCCCACATCATCTAAAATAACATTTGTGTGTGTGTGCGTGTGTGTGTGTGTGTGTGTGTGTGTGAATGAACATGAAAATATTGTCAGACTCTAAATCTTGATGCAGGTGAAGGAATGAAGAAACAAAGGTGGTTATTGGTCAAAAATGACAAAAATGTAAAAAAAAAAGATGTAAATGTAAAAATGAAAAAAAGAATAAAAATCCTACTGAAAAGGACTTAAAGATGTTAAAACACTACTTAAGGTATGTGAAAAATCTATTTTCTTATCAGTGATGCAGAATATGTTAGAGGTTAAGGAGTGGATATGTGTGTTTGTGCCTCCGTGAGACAGTTACTGCTTCCTTGTGAATGCCTCTGTTCTGCTCTTATGAAATACTCAGTTCAGAGATTATTTTTGTTCTGGCTTGTCTATGAGGACATGTGGTACCTGATGTTACCACACGCTGCTCTGCGGACAAGTACTACCATTAATATCCAGATGCTATATGAGCGAGGGTTGTGGATGTCCTCAGTAACAGTTTATTCTCTGCCTTTTCTTGTAGATGATGCCAGCTATTTCAGAAAAAGATAAAGCTGGTAAGTTTACATCAATTTCTTCCTTGTGCACACTTACATCTAATCAAAATAATCAGAAGTATTGTGCTTAAGTTTGACATGCTGTGATATGCTTGTACAGTTCATTGTGACCACACTGGGACCGTAGAATTGGCGTTTTTTTTCTTTTACGGTTGTTTACCTATAAAATATTTCTTTGCTGGTATTCCAGTGGGTAAAATGTCATTTGATCTGTTATCTGAGATGAATGGAGCCTCTTTGATATGTCAGACTTCGGCTTCTGTGTATCCTTATCCTGAAACCTCATGAAGCGGAATTGCGTAACGTGCAAAGCTAATCTCTGTCCACCTTACGTAATACCTATCGCCTATTTATCAATCTGAAACAATGTAGGAATGTATTTATCCAGTCAGAATAGAACAGGCAAGGCAAAAAAATGGGTGTAACGTAGGCTTGGTTTAAGGACACATCAGTATGACCCCACCTTCCCTCACAAGAACTGAATTGTAAGTATTCATGGGATCCCATTATACTGCCTGTTATGTGTGGCTCCAAATAGTGATGGTGATAAATTTGTTACATTGCTCGCATAAATAACCCATTCCCTGGCCTCGCCATTCTGAGGGGGCACGTCTTGGCATGGTAATATTTGCTGGAAATATGTACGCCAAGTGGCAGCCTTGGTTAGGGCTGATAAGCAGGTTGGATTGTGGTCCGGGTTCTTCTCTACCGGTGCAGAGAGTCATCATTCACATTTCCATCACAGAAGCTTTTCCCCGGAGCAGCTGATTGGCCATGTGACAGATTAACTCCTGTGACACTAGCCAGCACAGAGCAACGTTTACACAAGGTACCATGGGAAGGCAGCACTGCTCGCTCTGCGTGACACCACCGTATGTGGGACAATGCAATGACGCTGCCTGCGTTACATAGAAGTGTCTAACGATTCACAGAATCATTTATAAAACAGGGAGAAGCACCAAAATAAACTCCTGAATTTAGAGTTCCTCTTATGCCACCCAGATCATAAAAACAATTAAGGATTAATTTGATGTTATTTTATACAAAAATATTACACAGAATCTCTTTCAGTACAGAAGGAGAGTCAAATACACAAAATATTTTGAGTTGTTAGCACTTGACTTGTGACTCGGAATGGCAAGGAGTCATAGTATTTGACTCTAGTGATTTGCATTTTGTTTGACTTTAACATTTATTCTTGGAAGTGGTAGAGCATTTCAAAAGTCCATTCTGAGTATAGATCTGGCATGAGCTTCATTTGTGGAACATCTGCCCAATCTAAAAATACCACAGTGGGAATACATAAACATAGAAGAATGAGAGAATCTTTCCACTGTGACAGCGTGACCCTTTGCATGTTGGGAGGTCTCAAATAACTTTAACTGCTGATGGATGAAAAGGAATATTACATGCTAGTTTTGTCTGCAAGCCAGGCGAAAACTCAAAAAGGAAAAGCTTCATTGTTCATTTGAAGCAAAACAAATCAATCGTTTGGAAGCATGTGCAAGTTGGTATCTTTGGTGCACTTAATCTGCTGACCTCTCATTTTTTTTCCCCGACAAAAAGTTTGGATCTAAACTTTTTTTTAAACAAATCGTGTCAGCATTTTTTTCCCTCTAGATTTTAGGTTTATGACCCTTTAAGTTATGCTAGTGGATGAAATCTCTCCCAGGCTTTGGTGTTTAGTCTGGGTTCATTATTAATGCGTTTAGTGCTCTGTTAAAGCTCGCTGTCCCCACAGACAGCAGGAATTTCATTTCCTTTCCTTGTGATTTTTTTTTAGAAAACAATGGGAACTTATATATTGAATTTATTCATAATTGTTATTCTCTTATTTACCAAGAATAAAGCGTGAAACTTTAATCAGAATTATTGCAGAGAAGCTTTTAGTGGTTCTCCTTTGGTAGAAAAGATGAAGCATCTTCTAGCAGCTCAGTACTGACCGGCTGATCCCGTTGTCTTGTGACAGCCAGGGCTCCATCTTTCCATCCATTCTGTTTACTTATCTACGTCCTACTGACTTGTGTAGGACAGCTGGAGCAGCTAGTCTGCAATGACTTGTCTCCTTGACATCTGAGAGACAACATGGCTAATTCCTCAGTAATGCTTCAAAGCCAGTTATTATTCATCTGAGTGCCTTTATTTTCGTAAAAAATTTCGTAAAAAAAAAAACACTTTCAATCAATGGGCTATTTTCAAGGCATCTGGGGAATTTGGGATGTCCGTGGTATTCAGTGAATTCACTGTGTTCAGGGCGTTCTTAGAATTCAGGTTGTCCAGGGTTTTTACTATGTCCCAGCATTTTAGTACGTTCAGTGTATATCCTGTGTTCAGGGTTTCAATATTTAGTGTGTACACAGTGTTCAGGGTTTCAATATTCAGTGTGTATGCCGTGTTCAGGAGGTTCCAGTGGTATTCATATGTCACTCCAGGGTCAGTTCTAGTGTGAGAGGTTATCGGGGGCGTAGAACTGAAATTGTTACACATCACAACAATAAATATATTCATAGCCTGAGCTGTGTGTGGGCACCCCTGGTGCTGGTCATGGTTCATGCCATGTGTGGGCACCCCTGGTGCTGGTTACGGTTCATGCCATGTGTGGGCACCCCTGGTGCTGGTTACGGTTCATGCCACGTGTGGGCACCCCTGGTGCTGGTCACGGTTCATGCCATGTGGGCACCCCTGGTGATGGTCACAGTTTTTGCCATGTGCCTAAAAACAGATATGCCAGCCACAGCTGCGCAAATCAAGCTAAATGCTGTGAATTTGCCTGCCATCACTCAATCCTAAATCTCACCCCCAAACTGTAGTGCAACACATATAGTGAAGACTATAATAGAATAGTATTGTGTAAGCAATAGTATTTAAGTAAAACAGCTTTACTGAATCTTCTCAATTGGGAATTCATGCGATACAGATTGCATCCAAAGAATTCATGTACAGGGGATCCTTTTATCCTATGATGCTTTTTGTCCTCACTCAGTTCGCAGCCCTCTGGAATATAAACAATACCCGGTCTCAGATCATTAGTTTATCGTGTGACCAGAATATAAAACCCCAGGCCGAATGTCTGACGCACAGCACTGGCAATGACATCACGGCCATCCAGTTATCAGCCCACTGGCGTAATTCCACTTTCACTTATCAGGGGGTGGGGATGATAAACAACCATCCTACTGTCATGCATTGTAACACCTTGCCTATCCTGTTAAGTTCATAATTATAGCACAAGCATGCAAGGAGGTACATTGTTATAGACAGGAGGCTCGGGATTTCTGCATACTTGCATATGTGTCGTGTTACCATCCTGTCATCCCTGTCAGAAACCACACTTCGACATACTGCAGAGTGTCACTGAACCCCAATACATACATTGTTCCCCAAATTAAAATCCCCTGTATATCAAGTCAAATGTCACAGCAATGGAGTTGAAGTGCTGCGGCTGTAAATATTCCGATCGGCTGCACTGACGAACGTGACGTAGCCGAGGGAACAGGGAACCCCCACCTAGGCAGTCTCCTCTCAGCCTGCACTGCTTAAAGGATGACTCTCACACTGGCTGCATCATTTCTATGCACCCCCCCCCCCCCACCCCCACACTCACATACACACACGCACACCGGCACACACACAGACAGCTGTGAGTCAGAAGCGAGGATTCTGCAGAGGGATGGGCTGCATGTGTCGCATGTAGACCAATAGGGTACCTACACAGACACACAGACATACGGACGCGCAGACGCACGCGGGCAGACGCACGCGCTCCTCGCCGGCTGCTCCCTGACATGGCTCAGTCTGCCCGGCTGTTGTTCCTAAGGCGTTCCCTCAGCGAACATCTCCACCGCTCCACCAGGACCCTGCAGCTTCTTCACAAAAGCACCAGGGAGGCGCGTCATGCAGGTGAGCAAAGTCAAAGGTGAGGGCACGGCCGGCCCTGCCCTGTCGGCATGGTAACGGGGCTGCTTATTCGCCCTCTTGGGCGGGCTCCGCTTTACGGATAGCTCGTAGTCTGGCCATCCGCCTGATCTGCTGCAGCGTATGGAATGTTCTGGTAGTGTATCTGGAGTGACGTGAAACGCAGTGACTTAGGAGCGCAGGAGAGTGAGAAACAAAGGCTTGCATGCTGAGAGACAGGGAGCGGTGCAGGAGCTGCTGACTCATGTTGCAGGAGGAGACAGGGCTGCAGAACACATGCGTCTGCGCTGAAATTTTAGTGTTGCCGTCTCTATTGTAAAGGCACTCTTACTGTATGTGCTACATTGTTACTGTTTGTGCTATATTGTTACTGTATGTGCAAAGGTAATACTACAGTAATGGCACATTTATTGTAATGGTCTTGTTAATATCTGTGGTATAATGGTAGTGTCACTATCTGTAATGTATGAGTAATGTTACTGCTTTCGATATAATGGTTGTGTTACTCTCTGTGGTATAATGGCAAATTACTATCTGTGATGTTACAGTAGTACTACTATCTGAGATGTAATCGTTGGGCTACTATCTGTGATATAATAGTAGTGCTACTTAATGTATTGTAATAGTAGTGTAACGTGTGACGTAGAACTTTCATTGTAATTTAATAGCAGGGTTATTCTCTGTTTGATAATGGCAATGTACGTATCTGTAATGTTATGGTGATGTTGCTCTCTGGAAAATAATTGTAGTGTTACGATATGTATTACACACCATTCTGTGATGTTTTAAGAAACAACATAATGAATGCATTTTTTTTTTTTACACCAGAATTTATTTTTACATTATATGCATTATATTCAATTCAATTCAGTTTATTTTTATATAGCGCCCTTCACAACAGAGTTGTCCCAGGGCGCTTTACATGGG
>JABFEA020000017.1:12609505-12623201 GCA_019775915.2 Cyphomyrus plagiostoma | reverse complement strand
GGTTTCTTCCTTCTCGGGAGTTTTTCCTTGCCACTGTCGCCTATGGCTTACTCACTGGGGGCTTTGGGTGGGGATGCCTTAAAGCGCTTTGAGACGATGTAAAGTCATGATAATGCGCTATACAAAAATAAAGTTGTTGTTGTTGTTGTTTTATGCAATTTGCCAGCGTTCTACAGTCTGAAGCCAGAGTCTTTCCATTTCTTTTGCCTCCTGTAACACTTTTAAGGCAACGCTTCTTAAAGTTGGCTATTACTTGATAAATTGTATGGGCCAGAGAATCATCCAGACTGTTTGAGAAAGATAGAAGGCTTGCTCTGGCACCCCAGCAGAGCATAGCGGGACAATCTGTTTACCAGCAATGGAGGCGACGGCATAGAAAATCGTGTCCTATGAACGGCACATGCAGGTTATTGGCTACCTGGTGCTTGTTACCCTGTTTCTCAGCATTGTCCACCAGGAGGAGCCAAATCCCAGCCTACTTCTTACACCTCCAGCAGGACACACATGTACTGTATTTCCCTGTACTACAACTTGGAATTATGACAGGGAATTTATCAAACTGGGACATTGTGATGACTACCAGATTCACTGCCACAGTCATGCTGCAGAGTTCACATATGATTGCATAATGGAATAGATTTGAATATATGTGATTATATAAATGTATGTCAAGCACGGATGCATTAAGTTTGCATAAAGTCAATATGCTATCAGCTTCATCTTCATAATTATATACAGAGTCATGTTGGATGGACATTCTATTTTAGCAATGAGTCATCGAACTACTAACAACATCTGCCACTGGGCTCCCTGGCTGCAGATGGAGAAAGAATTATCGAACCCAGAGCCGGAATTTACCCTGGATGTTGAGGGAGGTTGCCATTTTTGCATACACGTCATGAAGAACCGTTTTCTCTAGTCCGATGGCCTCGGCTTTCATTCTAAAAAGGTGATTACTTTTCATTAATTTACTCCGTATGATTCACCAGAAAATTAAGGCACAATTTAACATAAAACCCAAAATGCATGGAGCCTATCTCAGGTGCTATAGTCACAAGGCAGGAAACAACCCAGTATGGGGCATCGACCAATCACAGGACACACTCACACAGCATTCATACACGCATGCATATGTGCACACGGACAATATGGTCACTCCAATTAACCTCAGCATGTTTTAGGACTGTGGGGGAACACCAGAGTACATAGAGGAAACCCCACGATGACACGGGAGTACATGCAAACTCCACACACATTGGAGCCCTGGCAGATATTTGTACCCAGACTTGTACCCAGGGGTGTGAGTTAGCAGTGTGAAACACTCCACCACCAGAAGTTTATTATATTCCTTTAACCAACATTTATATCAAAATAATTACTTTCGAAATTGAAAATGTTTTAAAGTGATATTTACAGCAAAGGCAAAATTAATGAACGCCCTGTGTGTGCACATGCCGTGTCATTCTTTCCAGTCCACTGGTTCTACATATTTCTGTGACGGATATCATTTGCCAGGAGGTATCACACTCTGCAGTTCTCAGAAACTCCGGCTGCAGCAGTTGTTCATCTTACCTGCATCTGTCATCCTTGTTCTGACTCCCACCTGCATTTGGGTGACGTCGTTTGACAGATCCAGTGGAAAAACAGCAAATCAGAACAGAAATAATTGATCAAGACATTAGCAGGCCAATCCAACAGGACTCTTTCATCTCTGCCAAGGTCAGTTGAGGGAGCTAATCTCCATTAGAAACAGAGGTGGCCAATCGCCAATAGAATCTGCCTGATGGAACAAGGCTTCCTGTTTGCAGTCCTTTCAATCCAGCCCAGACAATTGCCCACCTTACAGCCAGTCACATTTGAAGTCTTCATAAAAAGGTCCTTGCAATTCAAGTTTCAAGGTTTTTTTTTTATTTTCATTTGCACATGGTACAACAGGGTGGGCCAGTTCCTGTCCTGGAGGGCCAAAATCCAACGCCGTTTTCAGATTTCCCTGCTCAGGCACATCTTAATTAGCTAATTAGCAAGGGAGTGTTCCACAAAGTAAGATTTCTCAGTTAGCTGGGTTAAACTAGGAGTCATGTTTGTTAAATAAGGTTTTGCGTAAGTAGCATTCCCATTGGACAATCATGACTTCTAGCTTAAGCTAACGCAGCTACCTGAGAAATCTTGCTTTGTGGAACACCCCAAAGGTTTAATAGGCGTGTCTGAGCAGGATTCTGGCCCTGTGGTACCATGGAAGTCTAAGTTACCTGCCTCCTGAAAAATACAAAGCAATAAATACAAAATGCGATATAAGATGCGATGTTTCAGAATAAGGGCGTAATGTCTTGATTTCTCTTACCTTTCCGATAAAACCAACACCTACATGACTCCATTTTGCATTCCATAACTGAAAGACCTTTTTAGTGACGCAATTACGAGGGGGCCGTCAAGCTGCAAGAGACCGTCTTCTGCGGTTTATTAAATGCAAAACAGGTGTTACACAATCAATAAGCTATTTTTAGCTGCTCACGGTATTGGAGATGAACTGGCTTCTACAGCGATACGTGGTAACTTCAGTGCTTTTTTGATCAGCAGCGTCTCAGAGAGGGAGACGACCGGCAGTATGGGGAATGGAAGAGAACAGAGAGAACAACATAAAACACAGCTACTGCTTGGAAACCAAAAGTATGCCCCTGTCAACAGAATAACATGGTACATTTAAGCCACATTCAAACAAGAGATTTGTTAGTGTCAAAAGCCTGAAAGTTTTCCTAAGAGAGTCATAAGCTGATTTTAATATTAATGCCGAGAGTGTCGATATCCAGCAAGTAAACCACTAAGATCCAAGTTTTTATATAGTTTTTTTAAACAAGGGGCTATGGACAGCTATAATCATTTCCGAATGGGAGAGCCGACCTTTTTCAAAAATGTAATGCCCTCATCATACAATGGGCCCATTCAAAAATGGATGTGCATTTCCTGGTTTTGGCCGACTTTGTATGTGTCTGCCCCAACATGGTGTCATCATCAAGGTCGAAAGAAATAGACATCTTTTAAATTAACAATGTAACGAGTTCATACTCATACTTACAGGTGGGTTTTTGGTTGTGTATATTACAAGCAATGTAAATGCACAGAAAATACAGGTCTTTTTACAAAAGCCCCAGTCAATAAGATTACTATTATTTAATGATTATTTTAAGTTACGATGGGGAAAAGAAGCCTCCCAGTCCATGTATATCTGAGCAGCTTCACAATGAAATCTGAGTAAATAACACTGATACAATAAGTTATAGATGGTCACAATGGCTACTTGGCTTCCTGTCCCTTTCTCTGAAAATCTTCTGAATGTTGAGATTTTCCAAAAATTAGGTTAATCCCCATCCTCCCTACAGTTCTTAGGCAAGCGGAAAAACATGCAGACTGAGGATATGGTTAATTGTGATAATCGAGTTACTCATGTTTTTCTTGTTTCAATTATGGCCGAAATGGCATGGTTACTTTCACTGTGCTGAGCAATTTTATCGCTATCTTCTGTAAAACGAGGGCATCTAATGGAAAAATTCAGTATTACAACTGGCTATTACAACTGACAGCTTTCTCGTGTGATACAATACATGGACAAAAGCATTGGGACAAACCCCTAAATCATTGAATTTAGCTGTTTAATTCAGGCCCTCTACAACAGATCTATAAAACCAAGCACCTATCCATCCAGTCGGGATTACAAACATTTGTAAAAGAATGGGTCATTCTGAAGAGCTAAAAAAAAATAATATATTGCGTGGCCACTATATAATTAAGTGGTGGTCACAAATTAATAACGCATGGCCACAAGATTTCCGGATTCCTGCAAACACATGGAAAACTTCGAGAGTGGATAAAAGAAAGTATAATTTTATAAAGAAATTATATTTTTTCAATTGATAACATAATTGTGAGAAGACACGTTAACTTCCTAAAGGTGTTATCGACAAGTGCATCAGACCAGCGCACAATATCCCAGAAATCTAACTCATTCCCACGCTTTAAGAAAGATGTGGCCACCACTTAATTATCTCGTAGTCACGCAATATAGATATTTTTTCCCCTATGTCACCAGAGGGGCTCCGTACCATGGTCAACTGTATGTGATATTACTGCAAAGCGGAAGTGTTTAGGAACAATGGAAATTCAGCCACAAAGTGGCAGAGCATGTAAGGTGACAGAGTGAGGACCCAGAGTAAAAGTCACCAAAGCTTCGTTGACTCAGTAACTCTGGCGTTAAACACAACACATCCCACTTACACTCTCCAAAGTCTTGTGGAAAGCCTCCCCAGGAGAGCGGCAGCTGTTATAGCTGTAAAGGGGGTACCAACGACATATTCATGTCTATGGATTTAGAATGGGATGTCATAAAAATCCTGCATGTGTAATGGTCAAATGTCCCAATGCTGTTGTCCATGTAGAGTACATCTGTGTTGGTGCAGGGGACAACAGAATGGCTTAGCCCCCTAAATAGCTACCTGTTCATATACATGTCATGCTGGGTCCAGACCCAAAATCAAAGTACAACTTTCAACTTACAAACTTTCAGAAATACGAACGAAGAGGACTGTAAGTCCAAATTGTGTTCTTTGGGCTCCTGTTTCCTGTCCGCAACATCATTTTTTTTTCTGCGCGCCAATTCCACCTAGTATGACTTCTGGCCGCTACTCCCGCCGTGCAGCAGCGTAGTCCCAGCATCCTAGTTCTTTATACTTCCACATACACTTAAAATAATGTTGACTAACGACTTACGAACATTTCAAGTTACCAACGGCCATTTGGAACGTAATTCATTCATAAGTAGAGGAACATCTGTATCTGTAAATAGACTTGTTCACACGTATATTTAAAATGAATTGACGAAGCCTCAAAGGCAAATAACTCACAGAGTTTAAAGTGGAACAAAACATTGTGTAAATTGTTAAACCAAAGCATTCAAATTGGCCTATCTAAGCCTGCTGGTTTCCTGCAGCTTTGCAGGCAGTGCATAATTAACTGTGAAACACATTTTTCAGGACTTTTTACAGATGTAATAAAATACTCACCATGGATTTACACCTAAGTCGGCCCTTCTGAAGATTAACCTGCAGAGGTTTGGGTTGTGCTGGTAGGTACAGAGGTAATGACTGTCTTATCGTGTGTATCAACAGCACATTCCATTATACTAGCTTGGGAGGCCTATGTATTCCAAACAACTCGGAAACCTGTGTCAAGTTTCCCAAAAGACGACATTCATCCATCCATCCACCTATCCATTCTCTGCCACTTATCGGGGGTCAGGTCAAGGAGGCAGCAGTCTAAGCAGGGATACCCAGACCTCCCTCTCTCCAGCCAGACCTCCCTCTCTCCAGCCACCTCCTCCAGCTCCTCCGGGGGGGGGTTTCCAAAGCATTCATAGTACAGCCCAGAGATATAATCTCTCCAGTGTGTCCTGGGTCTGCCCCAGGGCCTCCTCTCAGTTGAACATGCCCGAAACACCACCCCAGGGAGCTGTTTCGAAGGCATCTTGGACCACCTTTTGATGAGGAGGAACAGCGACTCTATGTTGAGCTCTACGACTGAGCCCAGACACCCTGCACAGGAAGCTCATTTCTACCGCTTGTATCCGCGATCTCATTCTTTTGGTCATTCCCCAAACCTTGTCACCATAGTTGAGGGTAGGAATATAGATCAACTATTAAATCAATAGCTTTGCCTTCCTGCTCAGCTCTCGCTTTAGCAAGTCAAAACAATACAGCGTTTGCATAACTGCTGAAGCTGCACTGATCTAAAGACCCCTAACATACTTAAACTTGTCCGCTTGAGGCAGGAACTCCCACTAGGACAGCACAATTCACCCTTTTCTGGTTGAGAACCATGACTTGGAGGTGCTGATCCACATCCAGGCTGCTTCACACTCAAATGCAAACCTCCTGCAGGTCACAGCCCATCCAAGAATTGCCACGTTATTGAGGTGGAGGGCATTGGGCCCATCTGTGATTCTGTATGAGCCACTACCTGCTAGGTCATCTGCTAGGGTCATCCAAGGCAAACTGGTGCTAGATGAGCGAGAAGATGGTCCATATACAACCGCCTGGACTACGGAGACCGAGGCCCCGCCCATGGGCCCCAGTCAGGCATAGCCAGAAAACAGAACATGGGCCCGCCTTCCTGTGTGCCCACCACTTGTAAGGTGGCCGTGGAGGTCAGGTGCAACGTAGACAGGGTGGCAGTCAAAAGCAGGCATCTCTGCAGACCAATGATTGGGTACCTAATCTGGCAAAGCAGAAAACTGGTGAACCTAAAATATATTTAGTTGGTTCAGCTCAAAAATATGTTGAAAATAGGTTACCTACGTTGACTTTAAATTTTAAGTAAACATTGCTGACAAATATAGCCTATATTTTGGTAATGTATGTTTAGTACTGCAATTTATTCTTTGTTGAATATATTTAAAAAGCTGAATGCACAATGCTGCCTTAAGGTAAGGGTTACACTTGGACGGTGCGACAGCCGATCGCAGGCCAGGATGCCTTAAGCTACCGTGCTGTATTTTTATAATTTATCCCGGTTTATCATCAAACGCAGGAAAATGCATTCAGATACTATACTCAAACAATATAAATAATAAGTAATATAAAATCATAACATGACTGTTGCCAACCACACTTATGAAAACATGATTTTATTTACATTTGACTAAACACATACTTCATCTCGGACACATTTCAATCGTAATGTCGCTGTTTGCTCAGCTAAACAACTTTGGGCAACTGTCAGAATAACGCCAGGAAAAGACAAATCAAACATGCTATTTTCGGGGATAAAAGAACAGCATTCAAACTGATGCTTGGCAGCCAGCACAACATGTTCTATTTAGAAGATTTTGAGCAAAGGTTCTATTTAAAACCTTAAATGTTTTACAATTACGCATAATTTAACCTGAATATAAATAATAAAAACATTAGCTTAAGTGTTGCATAATGATGTCAGTCACACATTAATTTATTCAATATTTCTGGGTATTGTCTTAAAAATAACTGGTGCAACAGCAGCTTTTTTGGTAGGAAATCACTTCTAATATGTTTAAGTCGAACAAATGATCAAATTAGTCTGTTAAATGATTTTTAACATGAACATATTGCACTCACTGACCACTTTATTAGGTACACCTGTACAGCTGTTCTTTGAAGCAAATATCCAATCAGCCAATCATATTTCAGCAGCACAATGTATAAAAGCATGTAGATACAGGTCAGAACCTTCAATTAATGTTCAAATCAAACACTATAATGGGGAAGAAAGGTGATTTAAGTGACTGTGAACGTGGATGGTTGCTGGCACCAGATGGGCTGGTATGAGTTTTTCAGAAACTGCTGATCTACTGGGATTTTCACACAAAACCATTGCTATGGTTTTCAGAGAATGCTCTGCAATAGAAAAAACATCCAATGAGGGGCAGTCCTTTGGTCAAAAATGACACGTTGATGGAAGAGGGCAGAGAAGAATGGCCAGACTGGTTCAAGCTGATAGAAAAAGGCAACAGTAACTCACAAAGAATATCTCTGATGCACATCACATGAAACCTTGAAGCAGAATGGTCTACAGCAGCAGAAGACCACATTAGGTGCCATTCCTAAGTTAAGAACAAGAAACTGAGTTTTTTTCCTGGTCAGATGAGTCTTGATTTATGCTGTGACATTCAGATGGTAGGATGTAAACACGAAAGCACCTTGTATCAACATGTGGATACATGATATGGAGTATATTTTCTTGGCACACTTTGTGCCCCTTAATACCCATTGACTGCAGTTTAAATGCCAAAGCCTACCTGAGTATCGTTGCTGACCATGTTCATCCCTTTATGACCACAGTGTACAGACAGACCCTGGGTTACGAAATGTCTTGTGGAAAACTCGTACTTATGAACAGACTGCCATAATGCCTGTTATATTAAAAATTCAGGTTAAATGGTGTGTGATAACGAATGCAGGCAGTACTTTGACCCCTGTGAAAACATTGCATGGTTTTAGAGGTTCGTCAGCTTTAGGTACAGTACAGTACCCTACGTACTTAATTTTACTATCACTGATATGTACTCTATTTTTCAGACTTACTGACAAATAAGTCTTAAAGACAGTCTTAGGGAGGATCTTGTTCGCAACGTGGGGACTGCTGTACCCAGCTTCTAATGGATACTTCCAGCAGAATAACAAGCCATGTCACAAAGGTCACATCATCTCAGACTGGTTTCTTGAACATGACAATGAGTTTAGTGTACTTATATGGGCTCGATCAGCTGATCTCAAAACAATAGAGCACCTATGGGATGTGGGAGATTTGCATTATGTAGCTGACAAATCTGTAGCAACTGCGTGATGCTATCACATCAACATGGAACCAAAGTCTCCGAGAAAGGTTTCAAGCACCTTGTTGAATCTATGCCGCAAAGAATTAAGGCAGTTATAAAGGTAAAAGGGGATCCAGTCTGGTACTAACAAGGTGTGCCTAATAAAGTGGCCAGTGTGTGTGTACTACAATGATTTATATCATAGTTTTCTAAGAGAACAAATGCATTCAGCAGCAGACATGCATAAATCATGGCTCCAATTTTTAAGTCACTGCCAATGCCTGTGATTGGTTATGATGTATAATTGCATTGCAAAATGAGCACAGCACAAACTGTACCACGCCATGCTGATGGTGTGTCTTTGGCATTCATTCTCAGAAGGCTACACTGATGAAAGTTTGGCCGTAACATAGCAACCTACAATACACTAGTGATGCATATGCAGGGCTGCTAATTATCATGGTTACATGACCTAGAAGGATATTAGCGGACATCTTATCATTTAAACCTACTCCGATATACAGATCACAGGTTATACAAAATATTATGTAAAAATAAAGCAGTCTATTTTTTCCACACAAAAGCGTGGCTTGTGTGTGGCTCAGCATGTTAGGACACTGAACCTCTGAGTGAAAGGCTGTCTAGTTCAAATTCCAACATCAGCAAAATGATTTCACCAATTAATAGGCCCTTAAGCAAAGCCCTTAACCCCCGATTGCTGTATGGACCTGGAGTTCGTAATTGTACATCGCTTTGAATAAAGGTGTCACCAAAGTAAATGTAATAAGCTCCAGGCAGTAGCTGTGTTACTACGGTTTAGTGAAGAACATTTTTAACAGGTCTATTAAAAAGTGTGTGTCTATTAAAAATATGTTTTTCTTTTACTAAACGAAATCATTTATAATTGCTGTCCTAGTTGCAAATACAGTGTTAAAGATGAGTGTACACTCCTCTGCATACGTTTTTCTCTAATATCCTGTCAAATTTAAGAGTTCTGACGTCTTTCGGCATATGATAAATTCGCAGTCAGGGGAAGCGGAGCCGATACCAGGTTTGTCATTGATGTTGACATTATCCACACCAATTCCCCGTTTCACCGGCCTCAACTCCCAAAAAGACGCGAATACGAATCGGCGTCGAACTGCGTAGTTTCACTTCTGCAAAGCTGACATTTAATCAAAGTCTGGGAACAGTACATGGTGACCGCTGTAGGAAAAAAACTGGATGTTATATACCTGCAATTTCCCTTTCTCTGTACTTTAGCGGAGTTGTTACGAAACGTAAAAACAAAGGTTTTATAATCGAATCCTTTCGTCCAATCAGAGAACGGAGCGCAGCCCACGTGATTTTTTTATGTAACGAAGCGGAGTAGAATGATCATTTTACTGTATCTGTAGTGTGCGGTGAATAAATAAACTACATAGCAGTTAGAGGGCATCGCGCTTTAATGTATTGAGATGTTTTGTCCATATTTATGATATCTGACACTTTGTCTCCTTAATCCGCGATGTCTGTCCTACATTCCGACAGTAGGATATTCAGAGATCCCAGTTTATGTAAAGAAACTACGTGGGACGAGGGGGGGTGTGTAGATCAGATATTCATTTTACAGAAAGCTTTCATGCTGGCATCAGAAAACCGCGTTAAAGAAGCACTAGATTCTTTCTCCGTGGCCTTACGGTATGGTCCTGTCAGACCACAACAACTAAGTGCTTTAGTTGATAGTATCTTGCGAAACTCCAGCGGTAATACGCCGTCAGACAGCTGCTCTGGAGACTCCAGTGCCGTGTTTACTTGTCCAAGCTGTCGTGGATTTCTCTGCGAGCCCGTAACTGTTGCTTGTGGACATTCATACTGCAAAAGGTGTTTGCGACGGCACCTGATCTCGAAATGTACGCTGTGCCAGGAGACCACCGACGCGGCGATCGTGACTGAGAAGGTGGGGACACTGAAACCAAACGTGATTCTCAACTACCTTTTGGAAAAGTGGTTCCCTGCAGAGACAAAACAATGTAAAGTCATCGGAGAAATTGAAGATCTGTCCAGAAGAAGACTTTTTGACAAAGCGTTGGCTCTTGCCAATGAGGTGATTGAATCAGGTAAGCCTTGTAGGTTTCACATGATGTGATATGATAGCAATTATTTTTTTAACATGTTTAGTTACTTAAGTTATAGCTCTAATACAAGCTTTATACAATTGATTACCAAAAATGAAGCTCGTCGTAAGCATGTCCATTACATCTGGTAAACTATGGAAACCAGTGTTCGTGTTTTGCTATACTGAACAAAATTTTCTTTTCTAAAGAAGGTTATTTATTTACTTATCCACCTACAGCTGGCAGGCGCGCATGCGCGCTACTAGGCACGGTCTTCCGATGCACGTATAAATAATAAAGTGTTATTTAAGCAATCATGCAGTAGCGTACAAAAGTTGTATTTGCTCTTGTAATAATTAAGTCATGTCGGTTTTGTTTATTTATACAATGACTGGCCTTAATACACCAGGATAGTCCTCACCGTTACTTGTAGGTTTAAAATAAAACCGTTTTTGTAGGGCAGAAAGCTGGGGTATACCCTGGATTGGATGCCAGTCAATTGCTGGGTACATACACTCGCAAACACAATCACTATAGGCAAGTAAGAATCGCTTATTATCCTATTTGCAATTCCAGTAGTATATTATGGTATTTTTTTTATATAGCTCGTAATTTTAATCATGAGGTGAAGCCAACCTAGCAGACCTTAATATCATAGAAGAGTTCACAGTGCACTGGATTTCTTGTAAAAATGAACCTACTGACTTACTGACAGCTGAAATGGCAGCGGGTTTGCCAATTTTTTCACTGGTCACAGTCGCGTGACGGGCAGAGTTCATGTTAGCATCAATGTCAAATGTCCTCTGTCATATCGTTTCATTCTGTCTTCTGTATATATTACTGTGATGTACTTTGTTGTACTGTATACAGGAAAAGTAAAAGTTACAGGCAACTACGATTACTCCACCCCACACAGACTCATACACATAGATTACTGTTTTACTCTGTGAGTTTTTTTTCCTGTCCTCCCCATAAAACAATGAATAAAGAAGAACTGCAGTGTATTCACAGTGCTTCAGTTTCATAGAGGTGTTTACAATATGTCCTGAGCTCATTCAGCAAACAGGATGGCCGAGTGGACGCGTTCCAGGTCTTACTCGGAAGTCACACGGCTGTATTGGGTGTTTGCTTGGCTTCTGAGCACCTGTCAGACCTGATCCCGCCCTCTCCTGCAGGTCCCAGTGATATGCTCGCTCTAGCGTATCGAGCAGAGGCGTATGCTGGGCTTGGGAGGTACGATTCAGCCCTGAATGATCTGGAGGTTCTGTGTGAGAGCTCCCCCCACTGGCCAGAGGTAACTGATACAAGGGTTACCTTCTGTGTTACATGAAAGCAGTATTAGTACTAAGTGATCGTGGGCATTTATCTTTAATTAAAATATATTGCTGTCCTGAGATGACGGGTCAAGCAAGGGCAATGCATAAAAGCTGCTGAGATCAGGAGTTGCATTGGAAAAGCTTAAATTGCAGTGAGAGCCATGTGTTATGTGTTATGGGTCATGTGACATCTCACAATGCCAGAGTCAGTGTATTTTTTCCGTTACGTTGTTATAATGGTTAGGATGTAACCCACTGTTGCCAAGTGGGTCAGTTCACAAAAAGCATTGTGTTGGCCACAGGGTTATTTTCGGAAAGGCAATGTACTGCAGAAAATGGGTCACGTGGACGACGCCCTGCAGGTGTTCCTCCACTGCCTGGCTCTGGATGCAGATTTTATTCTCGCAAGGAAGGAAGTGGAAAAGGTAATGAACGGCCAGCTTGTGGAACTCCATGACCTGGTGGTAACTATAAATAACCATAGTTCTGCAACTTTGGACTTTCTTCTTGTTTTGCAGTAGAGACTGGTTTCCTGCACAATAAAATACTTTGAGACGGAAATAAAGAACATTTCTGAACCTTTTATCGTATTGTTGCAGTCTGATAGGATCTGTTTATGGTTTTATGCTTGAATATACCAAACAGAAGCAAGAATTCAATGAAATGCATGGTCTGAAAGTGCAACTTAAAGAACAGATGCAATAAAACAGGAAAACATTTTAGGGTTAGGTGGCACATCAAATTAATAAATGTACCAGAACAGTTATTTGTGGGCACTGGATGTATCTGTTTTCTACATCTGGGTCTGATCCCAGATAGCACTGCTAACTTCACAGTCACAAATACGGTCTAGAATAAGCACAGATTATGTAAATGTTTGCTAAGTGTTGTCTTGCTGAGTCTTTCATAACACTGACCCAGACCAAAGAACTTGTATTTCTGAAGCTCTTGTAGATACAATAGTAATACAATTTTGCTACAATGTAGCAATTAAACTGTTGAGTAATGTATGCACATTGCTACTGCTATTGTGTTCAGTGGGATAAATTAATAAATTGTTGATAGATGAGCTTCATTTTTATGTGCAGTTTAACTAGATTTAAATAAAAAGTCATGCACATGATGGAAACCTTTGGAGGCCTTTACCCAGGCTCCAGATTGTTGTAATAATTTGGGAGAAGACTTTTTTATTTTGATAAACAAGAACATTAGTCGACACAGGAGTCACGCACAGACAAAAGTCCTTGGAGCATTTTAAAAACAGATGAGTGCATTACTCATTAGTAAGACCATCAGTGGTTACCTAACCATCTCTAAACATTTATTTTCAAGGCAGATGTATCTCATGTTGCATTTTCACCTTAGCCTCGTTTTTTTTGCTGATGTGCAGATCCTTTATGACCTGCTGTTCCCTGCTTCTGCGGATGCCAGACTGGCCCAGCATGTGGCACACCTCAGCTCGTCCTCCTGCCTGCCCAGGAAGGTGGCCCTGGTGGACACCCAGGCACAAGCGTCTCCCCCATCACTCCAGGACCAAAAGGAGGTAAGTCCTTTTTGGGGAGTGTCTTTCTCATGATGCAACCATTCGTTTCATGAGGCTATGTTTTTAATGACTGAGACTGTTTCTCGCCTGCCTTCCGTGCCCAGGAGTGTGACGTACCCCCTCCTGCACCAGCTTTGGGGGAACTGAGACTGAGGAGCTCCACCTTACTGTTAACTCCCCAAGACCAAGACCTGCTGAAGAGGAAACTACCTGTCCCTGCTGATGGGAGGAGCAAACACCTGAGACAAGAAGGTAAGTGTCCCTCACAGGGACGGATTACGGACCGGGCCAGCGGGGCCGCTGCCCAGGGGCCCTTGGGGTGCAGAGGGCCTGTGGGGCCCCTAGCCCAAAACAATTTGCAACGCTTATCAACAATGTATTTTCGTTTGTCTATTTTAGAGGG
>JABFEA020000017.1:12590387-12609405 GCA_019775915.2 Cyphomyrus plagiostoma | reverse complement strand
GGCCCTGCTATAGGAACTTTAAAGGGAAATGGGTGCATGGGAGCCTACTTTTAGAGAGCGGGGGGGGGGGGGCCCTCGCGAACGTTTTGCCCAGGGGCCCACACAGCCCATAATCCATCCCTGGTCCCTCATGGGTAGTGATTGGTCTGCTTATGCTGCATTCCATTTACCTTGGAGGTCAGAGGTTGGAGCTGGGAATGATGTCATACCCTAGTTAATCGCATTGTTAGCCATTATTAGCAAGAGTCATCGCGTGTGAGCTAAATCCCACGCACTTTGGTCTCAAAAAATTCTGAAAAAAATCCCATGCGTACCCATGATATCCAGCAGACACCCAGTAAAATTATTTTGATGTAAGATCGATACTTTCCGAGATGCAAGATCTCAGGAGAGGGGTGTCAAAATTGACACAATTTTATTTTTCATCAGTTTCATAAGACCGTATCTGAAGAACTAAACTACCTAGCAGGCTCAAATTTTGCATAATAGTACCTATGTAGGTATAGTATGTAACAAAATCAAAATGTTTGGTCTAGATGACACTACTTGATAAGAGCAGACCTTCAAAAATGGAAAAAAAAATATTTGTTTACGCTTTCAGTAGGCATACTTATAACTGATACAGCCTGCTGAATTTTTTTACATGTTTAGAAACCTACAGAGGGTTTTTCAAATGGTTATAAACAAACAAGAAACTGCATCAGGGTTTGACCAGCAGATCACTCAAATTTGAAAAAATAATTTTGGGTCTAATTTTCAGATCAGCTTAATGCACTAGGGGAATATCCAGACATTTTATAAATTATTTTTCCTATACTGTACATGTTCCCTTCTTTCTCAAAAAAAAACAAGTCTTACATTTCTAATGTGAATCTTTCATTTTTATTTTCCATTCTAAACATGGGTTAAATATTCCATTTGTTAGTAATGGTAATCATCAAGTTTTTCATCGCTAACTTGAGTATGTGATTAATGGGGAAAAAAAAAAATCACCAAAGGTACATTAGGCACAACGAATGGACAGCAGCTGCTTGACTGATCATTAAATACAACACTAGTTATAATGAAATGTTAACATCTTGGCATTACAGCTGCGGGAACGTGATCTGTTTCATTTCTGCTTCAGCCGAAGTGCAGGGTGTAGGGCGTCTTTGTCATTGAGATCCAGATGGTACTGCCTCCCACTGACCGTTGTAGGGGCACTAAGCAGTGCAATGACACACTGTGATGGCACTCTGCCTGTTCTTGTTTGTACTGTTATTCCTGGTCTTGTCCCGTTTCTTTCAGATAGTCAATCAGAAGGTCCATTTCCTTGCATTTGGAGCATGAAGGAGCTATATCTTGTTCTAAAGTGGATGGTGGGAGACCACAAGCAGAGGGAATCTTCTGAACATGAACCTTATTGACTTCCCTTGATTTTCGTATGTCGTACTGCGACATGTTACGCTTATTGACTCTTACTGGTCCTACTGGAAATACTCCAAGCTCTGTCAGACCTGTGTTCAGCCTTGACACTTCTGAGGGTTGGATGAAGTCCATATCACCATATTCACTTCTCCTAACTCCATTGGATCACTATTCAGTTGCTCAATTTGACCAACTGTTTTTAGCACATTTTCTGACCTGGAATAAGGCAGGTTGAAATGTCACTAAGCCGGTTTAATTTATCAGCATCTTCCTTATTGAATGTTTTGAGATTTTTGGTCGCTACTTTAAAATGAAGTCCCAAGGCGTCAATACATTTCTTTTGCAGGAACTTGTATTTCTCAAGGTACAAGTTTTTATGACGAACACATATTGTTGCATTTCGGCCAGCTGCATTTTGTGATCTGAGAATTACAAGTTCTTTATCAGCCTCTGAAAGACCATACAGCATCAGTAGGTTGTGCTTCCGTGACAGTATTAATATAATGTTGACATTAATATAACGTTCAATCATTGTCAGAAAAACGAAGTGAAAGGAAGACTACTAATGTGGTGTAACGAGTCATTCACTGTCAGCCGAGCCGAGAGTACAGCTTGGGAGATTCGTGGCCATATTGACAGCTGTGGATCAGGGCACCAACTATTCAGTGCAACCACAGGTGCTGCTATCATTGAAATTTCAGAGGATATTCCCATGCCTATTCAAGAACCATCAGCTGATCTCATCAGAGAGCAACAGGTGGCAGTAACAAATAAACCACACAGTGATATATTCTTTCCATCAAATTTTACTGATTGAAAACTCAATGATTACCATTATTAACATGTTATGCATTCAGCCTGTGTTTAGGATGGAAAAAAATGAAAGATTTGCTTAAGAAAAGTACGGTTTGTGTTCCAAGAAAGGAGGGACAATGTAGAATAAATTAAATATATGTTTTAAATTATCTGCACATACCCACATGCCATTAGGGTGCTCTGAAAATGAGGTCTGCTGTTCAAACCCTGATACAGTTCCTGTTACTGATACAGTTCCTGTTACTGATACAGTTCCTTTTCTGTGTATTGCTTTTTCAGAAAGTCTATATAATTATAAGGAAGAAAAATCTATAGTCTGTGTTGGTTACAAAAATAGCTAAAGCAAAAACTCAGGCAATTTTTTTGTGAAATTCAAGGGGCTGCTTTGGTCATCTGGACCAAATATTTTAATTTCAGCACCTACTCTACCAATTAATGTACCAGCATGCGAAGTCTGAGCCTGCTGG
The DNA here is from genome assembly GCA_019775915.2 of Cyphomyrus plagiostoma. Classification (NCBI taxonomy): domain Eukaryota; kingdom Metazoa; phylum Chordata; class Actinopteri; order Osteoglossiformes; family Mormyridae; genus Cyphomyrus; species Cyphomyrus plagiostoma. The sequence goes on along the minus strand of JABFEA020000017.1, from coordinate 12,606,715 downwards.
CTGGTTTAGTTATGGACGTGTGAAATCTGATGAAAAATGAGGCTGGATAAAATTGACACCCCCCTTCCCTCAGTAAATGGGCTGTATCTTGGAATATATTGATCTTACATCAAGTTACAGGGTATATCTTGACTAACATGGGGAGACATGGTAATTTTTCCAGAATTTCTTGAGTCCAAAGTGTGTGGGCCATTGGTTGATTTGACATGGAATGACCCAATACCGGTCGATAATGCATTATTCTGTACTTTGCACAGGCAAACTCCATATCAATATGTCCACAGATAGCAGTGTGTGTACATGTGCCCATATATACTATGTCTACAACTGATTGAATGACACAAATAATGCATAAGTGTGAATAAGTGGCATATAACTGCAGCATTCACTTCTGTTTGATGAGTTCAAATGGAATTCACCATGAAGCACTCCTTCTCAAACCGTGTTTTAATCATCGGCTCTCTCCTGTTCTGTCTAGATGCCACAGTGCCCTCTAGAGGGGTTCCCAGGGAGCTGTTGGAGGCCAGTGACTTTGAGTGTTCTCTCTGTATCAGGTGAGGGGCATGAAGATTAAATGCAGCAGCAATGTGACACTCATTCATGACAAGAGGGTCAGAAAAGACCAAATGCACCAGCGTTCTGCTTGTGGGATACCCGTCTAACAGACTGCTCCCATTTCACATTCATCATATTCACTCCATAATAGCTTGTACCCCTAGCCCGTGAGGCTACTGAATAGCTGATCAGGCTATTACTATGGATAATTTGCACGTCTCTGGTTTTTATTTCACGGTTATATTTATTTACATAGTTTTCCCAGGGGAACTCATTTCATTGTTCATTTCATTGCCTACACGTACTGCTGCATGCTGTACTGTGCACAGTAGTGCTGGAAGGTGGGGTGCTGAGGGTATTTCAGCGCCTCCCCTTGTCAGTTTCATGTAGGAATAACCTAGTGTGATGTCACTTATCAGGCCAATGGCTCCGACGCAACTTCAATGTTATTTCTCCAAAAACACTACTTGTAATGATACTGTGATGTCTACTGGTCGTTCAACTTTTAAGTTAAAAACCTTGTCCCATGCCAGTGATTGTGCAATTGATTCTATGTGGTTTGGTTTAACTGGTACTTATTCAGGTATGTTTTGGTCTGCTATAGACTGTTCTACGAACCGGTGACCACGCCCTGTGGACACACGTTCTGCCGAAGCTGCCTGGAACGGTGCCTGGATCACGGCGCTCAGTGTCCACTGTGCAAGGACGGTCTGCGGGAGGTGAGCCGCTCTCCCACCCAGTACGGCCCCAAAAAGATGGTGTCTTTCCCTTCCTGCTGTCTCCTCACGCTATGACGGGCGACTCTCTGCCTGCAGTTCCTAGCGAGCAGGAAGTTCAGCGTGACTCTGGTGCTTGAGACGCTGATGAAGACACTTCTCCCTGAGGAGTACCTGGAACGCCTGAGGAGCCACTCTGAGGAGATGGAGGAGCTCTCAGAGTGAGTAACCTCCGCCCCCTACCTGCACCCGAGCGCGGTCTGACTGCATGGACTTGTACCTACTCCTGTACTGTTATCCCTTCAGAAGTGGCTCTAATTAGCAACCGAGGCTGATTTCTTAGCTATACGCTAATTTTTTAAATGATACTCAGCTTTCATCTCTTTGTACAGTAATCCCCCCTTATCCGTGGTTTCAGTTATCTGCAGTTTACCGCAGCTTGGAAAAAAAAAAAGTCAAATGTGTAACAGTATGTTTTTTTCATCCTTTGAGGGGTACAAAAGCATGATTTTCATTGCTTTGTCATCCCATGATGCATGATATTTTTTCATTGCTCTTGAGAATTAGGCTGAAACATACACGATCCCTTTCATTTGACTATGGTACTGTACAATAATATACAGTGTACTATATTATTACTGTGTTTAATATTGGAAATGTCTTACTGTGCACAATTTATGAATTACCATATGTAAGTACACAAAAACCTGGTGAGATATGATATGATTCCTCCCTATTGCGATGCAGTGCCGGTTGATGTGATTGGACACAATGCAAAAGAATTAGGACCAATGGATGGTTCGCTATTATCCTAACCGTCTCTCCGCAGTAGGTCTTCCTCATCATCTGTGGATACGGGAGAACTGCTGTATTGCTATAAAATGGAGAAGATGATAATTAAGGACTTGGTTGTTAATGTGAAGAGCATTTGCTAGTATAACCTTTTACATGAAGGTACATTAGCTAACCTCCAATAAAAATCTGTAGCTATAAAACCATCAAACTGAATAACACTAATGCTCCCCTGTTTGATTACTTTTGTTCTTGTTTTTTCTCTGCTTGGTCCCCCGTTGCCCTAGCAGCTTGAGGAGGGGTGTGCCCATGTTCATCTGCACCATGGCTTACCCCACCTTGCCCTGCCCGCTGCATGTGTTTGAGCCCCGCTACCGCCTCATGGTCCGCCGCTGCCTGGAGACGGGCACCAGGCGCTTTGGCATGTGCATCAGTGACCCGCAAAAGGGGTAAGGCCGGGGCACAGTGTCCAGCCACAGGGGGGTCTGCTCGGGCAGCTCGAATAATGCAAAAATCATAATCGAACGATTATATGACATGATTATTCGTCGACTTTGGAAATATCCTGCATTTACTGAATTTAAAAAAATGTTTAACAGTGGATTTCCTTGAAATGTGGCTTAATAATCATTTTACCTCGATTATTTTATTTTGATAATCATCAGAACCAAAATTGTAATTGAAATTAAAATTCCATTAATTGCCCATCCCTTGTGTGCACTCAGGGGGAGATGATCTGTCTACTTCATAGCTTTCCATTACACTTAAGGTGGCTTCCATAACAACATGGAACACGATACGTACATTTCCATGTGTTTAACAAACGTACACTATGTATTACAGCCACTCCTCATTTAGTGACAGAACTCTGACGTTAAGCAAAATTGTTGCTAAGTGAAAATCTCGGTAGCCTAGACATGACCGCGACGTTACTTCAGCCGTCCACACTCAGTTTCTTTTACCCTTCATGAAGTGGACTATTTTTCACGTTTTTGACATTCTACTTTTGTCAGGCGTATGAAATTTGGCTGTAAATGCGTCCAAAACAGATCTTTTATTACCGTCTTATTTGTGAATGGTTGTTAACCAAGGTAGTCCTTCAATGAGGAGTGGGCATTATCATGGCCGCATGTTTACCCAACTAATATTTTTACATTACGATATTTACACATATTTAACAGGATAGTGTATTGCAGTGTTTACAGCTGCCTTTTTGTCTAAGGGTCAGTAATCGCAAGTGTTACTGAATATGTACTGATTTTATCAGGTATGTGTGTGTGTGTGTGTGTTGCTGCTCTGTTTTTCCAAGTTATAATTCTCTGCATCTCCCTCTGTTTCCATGCCACAGGTTTGTGGACTATGGCTGCATGTTGCAGATCCGCTGCGTCCACTTCCTGCCGGATGGTCGCTCCGTGGTGGACACGGTGGGTGGTGAGCGCTTCCGCGTTCTGGCCCGAGGGATGAGAGATGGCTACCACGTCGCCGACATCGAGTACCTGGAAGACATGAAGGTACCCCAGCGGCCGCACCCCCCCCCCTCGGTACACGGGGAGCGCCAGCGTGTCTCACTTCCCCCTTTTCCGTCGTCCCAGGTGACGGATGTGGAGGAGAAGCTGAAACTCCAGGACCTGTATGACCAGGTGTACAGGCAAGCGCACACCTGGTTTGGGAGCCTTGAGCCGCGTTTCCGCGACCAAATACTGCAGCATTTTGGCCCCATGCCAGCAAGAGAGATAGACATACAGGTGAGGCAGCCCACCGCGGTCATATGTACCATTTATCTACAGTATGTCATTCGTTTCACTGTGTCTGAAGACTTGAGAGTTCTTTATTTTCAACAAATGTACCAGTAGTGCCTTGAAATGCCGTTTCCTTTGGGCACTCTATAGTGCTGCACATAAATACAAATACTATATATGCCGATGTTTACATATATGTGTGTGTGTATGTATAAAACATCAGCAACACCATAAGAACATAAGAAATTTACAAACGAGAGAGGGCCATTCGGCCCATCAAGCTCATTTGGGGAGAACTTAATTACGCTAATAGCTCAGAGTTGTTTAAAATCTTATCTAGCACTGATTTACACTACCTATATATACTATACATATAAATATAAATATTGTACAAACAACCAGGTTATGAGTAAGATCCATTCCTAAGTGCGTCTTTAACTCGAATTTTTAGGTAAGTCAGAACAGGTACATACGTTTTTTATTTAGCGTCAGTCAAATGTTTGTTTTAGTATATGTTGTATGTTTTACCTTTCAATGCATATAAAACACTTACGAAACGCTTCCAAATACACTAAAACATTTTTAATAAAAATAATAATACAGAAACATTGCATTTAACCCTACTTTAATATTTATAAAAATATTAATATTTTATATTTTTATGGCAGGCCATTCCTTAGTACAAGATGTGTGTAAGTCGGATGTTCTTAAGCCGGGGACTTGCAGTGTATTGCTAATGAAGAATGTGCAAATGCAGTTTACAGAAAGGTCATTATGTGAGTGTGACTCTGAGTATGTCTGTGCGTCTTGGTGGGTCTCCAGGCCACAGCAAACGGACCGGCCTGCTGCTGGTGGCTCCTGGCAGTGCTGCCCGTAGACCCGCGGTACCAGCTGTCAGTGCTGTCCCTGCTGTCGCTGCGCGAAAGGCTGCTGAAGATCCAACACATCCTCACCTACCTGCGAAATGTGCCCGACCCCTGACCCCAGTCACCCTTCATATTTCTGGCGGTAAAATGTCTCGTGGGGGGTGTTCTAGCAATTTCTGTGAAATTCCGAGTACGTTAAGTTCTGCTTTGTGACGCTTCGCGTTTGATGACTCTGCCCTAGTTTCATGTGGCGTCCTTGTGGAATGTGAGGCAGCACGTGCTTCTGCCTTTTACCTGACAGAGGCGCACAGCCTCCTGAATTTGAGACTCACATCAGTTGTCCATGGTGTCGAAATTAATTAACCGTGATGCAATGGCTAGTCTACATTTTTTGTTCTGTTCTGTTTAGTTTTCATTAATTCACTACCTTCACTATTTCGCCAAATTAGATTTTTTTTTTTTAAAATCAAACTTAATTTTGCACTTTATATAATAATATCAGGAGCAATTATTGTGGGAATATTTGCAGCATTTAAATTAAGTAAATGATGTGTTTACTGTGTTTAGATTATCTCTGTTTTGTTGGCGGGTGTGACGGTTTGATGTATCCGTCGTGCAAGGAGAGTCGTAAGGTTGCTCTCGAAATGAGGCGTTTACGAGGAGGAGATGTGAAAAGATCTACAAGTCCAGCTTTGCACAGTTTATGGTGTAGATACCAGATGAATGGTTCTGGACCATTCAACCTGTTAAAGGGACCGTCACAACCACAGAGGAGCAGGATAAAGTTAGAGTAACTGTGCCTTAACGTTGCGTTGTGTTGCACCTGAGATGTTTCGACAAACTTACTGCTTCTGCGTCAGATTCAGGCTTTGAAGTTTGTAAATCATTCAAGATTTTTTATAGTTTTTTTTTTTGTCTGTATTGTTTAAGTTATCAAATTTAAGTAAATAAATTTATACCTTGCTTGGAGTTGCGTCTGTGTTGAACTATTTTTGATGAAAATGGGAATGGGCAGGGTAGCAAAAACAAAATTAATTAATTATACTGTATTTCTGCTTGACAGGGACAGCGATAGAAGGATCTGGTTACCTGATTTAGCAACTATAAAGACAGTATCTCTTCATCCAGTTAAAAAGAAAATGGCAGAGCCCCCTCCACCACTAAATCACTGTCTTTAATAATCAACTTTCTATAATACTGTCTATAGTATACAACCATACACTATAACACAATGATACACTATATCGCAACAATTTAACTATGGCTTGGTGTTATGGCTCAATGGGTCACACGCTACACTTCACGGGTTGCAGGTTCCATCTCTATCCCCAGCTCTGCATGCGGAGCGTTTCCATCTTCCTCCGACAATCCGAAAGTCTGCAGCTGGGCAGACTGGAGTCTAAATTTCCCAGTGCATGCCCTGTGACGGGCCGGCTTCCTTTCCTGGGCTTTTCCCCTGCCCTGTGCTCCCTTGGGTAGGTTCCAAGCTCCCCATATCTATTCTAGGAGTGTAACAATTGTAATTTCCAACCAAAACTGCCAATATCTTTGGTGCCTCTTATTTCGTAATGCATTTTAAAAACCGTTTCTAATGGATTTCTAAGAGAACCGTACACAGTAACAGGTGTATCTCATGGATCGTACAAGCTTCATTACCAGTCACATACGGAAAGACAGAAACATGACCTTTTCAGAACTGCAGAACAGCCATATAGTCACGAAAATCACAAATACAGAATTCTGTTAGAGTGCCTGCACAGGTCTGGGGCCCAGCTGGAAGTACAGTAACAGCCGCAGTTACCGGGACAGCATCATTACAAACTCTGAAAGGCAAAAAAACAAATAATGTTTGCTATACATTTCTGACTGCTGTATACTAGGTGTTAGCACATATTAATCTCTGAATATAAAATTCTGTTCCATTTCCTATAAAATGTGAGGCCAATGTAACAACATTAGGTAGATCTGTTCTACTCCCCCATGTGTGTGACACCAAAGCACATGGAACAGGGAATAGAACCTCACTTCAATGGAGAGAATGTCTGAGGGGTCAAAGGAAAGTCAAAAGCAACAATCGAGACCATCTCAAAAACACAATCATCTGACATTCCATCCATCCATCCAGTTTCCAAACCGCTTATCCTACTGGGTCGTGGGGGGTCCGGAACCTATCCCGGAAGCAACGGGTACGAGGCAGGGAACAACCCTGGTTGGGGGGCCAGCCCATCGCAGGGCACACTCACACACCAGTCACGCACACATGCACACCTACGGGCAATTTAGCAACCCCAATCAGCCTCAGCATGTTTTTGGACTGTGGGGGGAAACTGGAGTACCCGGAGGAAACCCCACGACGACACGGGGAGAACATGCAAACTCCACACACCTGAGACCAGAACCTGGGTCCCAGAGGTGTGAGGCAACAGTGCTAACCACTGCACCACCACGCCGCCCCCATCTGACATTCCCCTCCTGGGAAATAATCTTTATGTAAAGAAAGATAAAAGTATTGCTGTTTTATTTGATGTAAACTTGGTCAAGATGGAATGTAGGACCTATTATGAAACATGACTGCAAGTTTTTGTTGACTAATTCTGTATCAATATCCTGTATCAAAACATTTTAGTGAAACTACTCTCTAAAGGTTCTTCAGACACACACGTACACATCACCAAAATTTGGACTGTGAAAATTGATTCACAAATTGACACAAAAAGACCTGTGTGATGTGGGGAAATGACCCACTGAGGAAGGAACAAAGGTTCCAAAAGGTCAATACTAGCATTATTATGCAAAAGTGAGAAATGCAGGCTCTCGCTTGCACATTTGCGTATGACGTACCATCAAAGTCTACGTTCCCATCTCCGTTCAGGTCTATTTCCTTGAGCATCTCATCCAGCTCTCCTTTTTTTAGCTTCTCTCCAAGGAGGGACTTCATAGCATCCTTCAGCTCGTCGTAGGTGATCAGTCCATCGCCATCACAATCAAACTGCACCAGGGAGAAGGGAACGAGTTATGAGTACCAGAGGGAGCTTTGTTCTATAAGAGAACATTGAGTGGCCTTTAGCAGTACAGCAGGGTAATCTGTATAACCACATGTGTTTTATGTGTTATAGCACTGCCTTTGATAGCATCTATTTGGAATTGTGAGATTCACCAGTTTGCATCAGTGCACCAGCATAAAAATTGATGACGCGATTGTCCTGATTAAAAATGTATGCAATGGATACAATTTGGAATTAACTCAGGATGCATCATTTATAACATCTATGCATAGTCCGATTCATTAATATAGAATTATTAGTAGAGGCCCTATGCCATTATTATTTTGAATTGTGACCAATAATTTTATATTTAGTTTGATTCCCCCTCTCTAAACTCTTTCTGTATTTGTACCATATGAATTGCATAGCATCGTGTGGAATCACATTACGCTGAATCAAATCATGTCAACTGGCACTGCATTGCAATGGGGCGAATCATATAGTATCACATTAGTAGTATCTTTAATGGATTGGATCATTAGCAATGCAGCAAGGTACATATTGCGTTGGCCTGAGTGATAGAGATGCACATCCATAGTCTGCACAGACCTGTGTCATTGTAAATTCTGAAGGACTGCATGTGATTTGTATTCCATATGATGACAATTGTTTTATATTGTATAAAATGGTTTCCTGTTCCCCTCGTGTTCTTCCCTCACCTGTCTGAAAGCACACTGGAGCTCCTTAATCCCCATCATGTGAGCTGTCTCCTCCATCATCCTGGGCCCCATAAGCTCACAGAAGTCGTCAAAGTCAATCAGACCGCCCACTGCAAGGCAACCACCAATCAGGGGTTAGCACCGTGATAAGTCAACCAGTCGACAGCTGACACTGCAGCACCAACACAATCTATGATTCAGAATTTTTATAACCACTAATGAATGAGCAAACTCTAGGTTACAAGGCCAGTGATCAACAGACCTACACTGTAATAATCTAATGAGAAACTAAACTGAATGCAACATTACAGTCCAGTTTGCAACACTCACGCCTCATCTTGATCTGCTGGATGATTTCAATGAGTTCCATCTCCGTGGGCATGTAGCCCATGGTCCTCATACAGTCAGCCACGTCTTTATAGTTCAGGTAGCCATCCTGGTCATAGTCAAACTCCTTAAAGGCCTCACTTAACTCTGGGAATCAGGAAAAGAAATTTGCTAGTCTCGCTGGGACCCAGTGTAGGGCAAAAGCCTCCTGAGATACTGAGTGACATACAGAGAATTCTGCCAAGCATGGACACAGTGATGTCAGAGTCACGCTGGCAGAAAAGAGGAGTGCTGGGCACCATGGAGGAGGAGTCTCAATTGCCCACAGCTGGTGGCTAAAAAAGCCCCCCCAGCAGTGACCCCTTTCTGGCCCACCAGCCTTTCCATAAAAGCAGGGCAGCAAGGAGGGGCGGGGGGGTGAGAGAGGGGACTGACAGCAGCCAGCGGACACCCCTGAAGAACGCTGCCTGCGATGGGCCTGCTGTCCACGTCATTTTGATAACCATCCCATCAGGGTCCCAGGGTTTTACCCAGAACCACGCACTGCCTGCAAGTATTCTGACCTAATTCTCGGCATTATCCTCACCCCGGATGCATGTCCCCCCAACTAATATTCAGGTTTCTCGTTAATAAAGTACACTGCATGTGGGCTGTTTTCCCTTACTGTGTCTCCTAGCAGTCTCATATCCTATCAGGTCACTTAGAGTTCCACAGAACATGTAGGTACAATCACTAGTCACACCTTCATTCTGTAACCGCCTGTCCTATGCAGGATTGGCGGGGGGCGCCCAGAGCCCATCCCAGAGGCTACAGGCGCAAGGCAGCGAACAACCCAGGATGGGGCACCAAAACCTGCCAGCAATTTTGTAACTCCAATTAACCTGGAGTACCGAGAGGAACCCCCATGACGAGAGAGGGAGAGCATGCAAACTCCACACACATGGAGCCAAGGAGGAGATGTGAACCCAGGACCCAGATTTGTGGGTTAGCAGTACTAAACATATCAATTCACGTTCCTCATAATTAATACAAATAAGATGTTTTTAAGTTAATGTTTTAAACCGTGGTACAATACAGTGAATTCCTGAACAAAAAATTTACATTCAAAATAAACGTGAATTTTTTTATGTTTTCTGTTTTTCTATGTATCCACCTAAAACAAAACATGTGGACCGGTTAAGATGTGTAAACCAGGCAGATGAAGAGTGCAAACACTCCCCATACAGAAAAGTAAACCCCACTGTGAGGCCCCCACTGTGCTACACACAGAGGTATGTGCTTTAATGTCCTTGCCGCACAAGTAATATGAATTCAAAGCCCCAATGAGTGAAGCAAGAAATGAGTTGAATGAATCTGTGCTCATTTTAGGGGGCTTGGCTGTTCTGCCAGTTTGTACTTCTGTTTTTTGACCAGCAAATGCAACGGATACTTCTGCAACAATTATTAGTCAAACTCACCATCCAATTCCTCAGGTACCAATTGCCGTTCCTGGGAGGAAAAAAATTAAAGCACAAGGTAAAGCACTGAGAGAATCACCAAAACAGTGATATGGTGGAAATTAGATCAAGTACTGAGAATGAGCAATTATGGTGTTTATTGGATTAAGCCACAGAGAGAGAGAGAGAGAGAGAGAGAGAGAGCGAGCCAACAAATAGACTCTGAACTGCCTGCTCAGCTTCATTCTTGTCAAGCTCTGCTGCTGAGGTCTGTGGAGCAAGAAGGAACCATTAAATTAATGTACAAGAATATGAAAAGGCTACTTCTGAGATGTGGTTAGGGGCCACTGAGCTCTAGTGCGGAGTGATCATTCTGGGCTTCATTCCTGGGAAAGTTACTCATTAATTAACTAACTCTGGCACCACCAAACAACACTGAATCAGTCAACCACTCATGCATTCACGCACACAAAGATATATCCATGACCCTCAACCTCATCAAACAAGCACTCAAACACAGACTGACAACAGAAACGATAATCCTCACTTTCCCCGCTGTGCGTCTCTCACCTCACTGTGGATTCGGGTCAACATCAATTAGTGGAGACACTAATCCATATTAATGAGCTATTAATACAGCTTTTTTGCTTGTGGTGGATTGTTCCTGGGGTCTAACCTCTCTTTAGTGGACTGAATCTAGTTGCATATGGACACAATACAGTGTATTTTAAGTGACACCCTTAGCTTTTGTGTTCCAAATTGTGAAATTACTGTTTTGTTGTTGCTGTTCATATTGACAACCAAACAAAATGCAGCTGTAGAATGTCTCTCATGCCCTTGACACCGCATTCAAAGGATCAAGCTTTCATAGGTCATATGCTGATTTAAGGTGTATGTACACACAGGGCAGGTGTTTGTCATATGCTGATTTCAGGTGTATGTACACACAGGGCAGGTGTTTGTCATATGTTGATTTCAGGTGTATGTACACACAGGGCAGGTGTTTGTCATATGCTGATTTCAGGTGTATGTACACAGAGGGCAGGTGTTTGTCATATGCTGATTTCAGGTGTATGTACACACAGGGCAGGTGTTTGTCATATGCTGATTTCAGGTGTATGTACACACAGGGTAGGTGTTTGTCATATGCTGATTTTAGGTGTATGTACACACGGGGCAGGTGTTTGTCATATGCTGATTTTAGGTGTATGTACACTCAGGGCAGGTGTTTGTCATATGCTGATTTTAGGTGTATGTACACACAGGGCAGATGCTTGGAACAAGCATGCATATGCCGGTTTTTATGGTGACGATTGTTTTTAGTAAAAGTTTTGAGGAAGCAGTACTATACAAAAGATTTAGGCAGCCAAAAAAATTATGTTTAAATGATCTTTATGTTGGTGTGAAGCATGTCAAAGTATGTTAACTTAAAAATGGCCCTGGATTATAAGGTTTCCTATGATGAATTTTTCTGAGAGGGGAAGAATGGTTTTCATGAGTACTGTCGCTGACCAATATATTTTTTGGGGATGATCAGCGTCGGCCTGACTTAGCCATCCAATATAGCCATGGATATGTTGACATAACCACTAGCATAGTAGGTTTGGTTCATTGATACCTCATCAAATTATCTTACTAAGCTAATTAAGTGTTCATCACGGTCACACGGAATGGCTGAGGTGCCTCTGAGAAGAGGTTTGGGAGCAAAACCTGATTTCTTATAGCCAAGAACATATCAGGAATTTCTCAAGGCACAGAAGAAATTCCTGTTGATTTTAATTGTGTTCCTGTTGGTTTGCATATGTTCTGTAGAATACGGGTGCTTGAGAAGGCTGGGAAAGGCTGACCTGGCCAAAGAGGGAGTTCAGCAGGGGCGAATACATCTTAGCTATGGCGCTTTCACTGGTCTTCTTGGTCTTCTTGGTCTTCTTGGGCTGAGATGTGGAAGCTTCCCCAGATGTCCCATCCCCAGCAGCAGAAGCTCCTGCCTTCTTCTCAGACATGCTTCTCCACTAAAGCCGTTACGTGAACAAGCGTGTGAATATATTGCTTGTCTTATATTTGTGTAGAAATTCACGTTGCATATTCTACATACACAGGGATGGGCAGTATTTCTGATACACGTCTTCAAAATAAATATTTAAATATAAAACTGCATTCTGTAATATGTATTTGAATTGATGATAATGCAATTTGGATCAACATTCTTTGATGTTCAGTATTTTTGTATTTTGAAAATACAAGAAATACTTTCTTCATAAGGTATGCATGATGATTTGTAAAAAACATTTCGGCAAACACAAGGAGGAAGTTTTCAGGCATTGCAATGGTCAGGGAACTTGGTCAGGAAGAGACTGATATAAAATAATTTGTTGTGAACCCAGAAAGCAGCTGAATGATGTCATTATACATGACAGGTCACTCTCAACAGATACCTCACAGTCACTGATCCATCACTACGATTTAACATTCAATTTATTTTCTCAAAAGTTTATTTCAACTTTAATTTCAATATTTTCAATATAAATAAAAATGTTTTATATATATATAAACATATACTTTTTCTTCCTTTTAAGCAGCCCCAATACTCATTTTTTGTGATTTGAAATATCTCCAATTCATCAATGAAACGTAGAGTCAGATACACGTTTGATATGAGCAGTATAACACACTATGACATGGAAGACAAAAACGAAAACATACACGTAACCCTACATACCAGTAGTGTCTTACTAATTTGTTTTTGCAACATTCAAAGAAAAAAAGCTGTATGTCTTGTTAACCTCCAAAGCAACATAACTCAAGGCTGTGTATTTTCACTGCGGTACATTTGGTTAAGTTTCTCCCTCATGGGCGCTTGGTTAGTTCCTATAAGGCTTGAACAGGCAACATTCATGGTTACCAGTTTATTCTCAACCACTACCCATTGGCCAGCACTAGAAAATAAGTCATGCCTAGAAAAGTCCCGGTACCACTTTACAATAAGGCTCCCTTTTGCCACTTGTAAATGGTAGTAACTGTGTTATAACTTGTTTAAAATTGTCTATTAATAATTTACAAAGTGTTACAACCTAATTAATAACCAGATTATAAACCATTCATAAACTCTTCACATGGGTATCCTTGTTGCAAAGTTTCATTTACTATGTTAGGCAGCAGCTACGGTAGACGCTGCTAGGGATTTTTCCGCAGAAAATGGCAGCTGTCCATAAAGACCTGAAAGAGATAAGGGAAGCGAAGCGTGTTCGTCTTACCTTGATCACAGTTGGCTGGGAGACGCTGGGGAAACAAATCCTGCTTTTTTGCTGGGGAGGTTCTACCTTTCTGCTCTACACTGGGGAGATGTGACCAACTGCAGCTTGTCCCACCCTTGTGTGTCAGTAAGACTGTGAGAGCTGATTACCTGGATATATATGTCCAGATTAGAGACTCCACCGTGTCTGTGTGCGACTTCAGGAGAAAAATTGTGTGTGTTTGTGAGGTGGGGGGGGGGGGGTCACTTACTGCACTATTTACCATTAATCCTTTTTCATGAAGGATGAACTGATAGCTTGCATCACAAATCATACATGCAGTCAGCCTTACCCCTCTCTGCCACATACATGATTTTTACCAGGATTCATACCTTGTGTCTAAACAAACAAAGTTCTCAGCACAGTTCCAGCCTGTTTTACAGTCTATGGCTTTCAGAGCTGCAGCTGGAGACGATCCAGGTTACGATTATCCAGGCATTATACTCCCTGCAAACACGGACAACTTCTCACTGCAGAGCCCAGCAACATAACTGCTGTGTGCCTTCACTGATGGGATCTCGTGCCATTAATCTCCAAAATGATCACATTGCTTCATCAATTTATAAAACTGAAATAATGCTAGAAAATAAATGTTGATTATTGATTCAGTAAGAAATATTGCTTATTATAACACACATAGCAATATATTACTGGGACTTGAAATAACATTAGCTTACACTGGTGGCCAAAATTGTGGAAACACCTTGCATTTTTGGCAATACGTATTATTTAAACTAAGTTTACCTCACCTATTCCGTAATGCACTACAATATTCTGACTATCACACCATTGCTTCTTATGTCTCTCCACTTTCCATTCTGCCTTACACTGAGCTACACAAATTAAGGGGATGTCAAGGGGATGGATTTACATGTCACCACCATGCACAAATGGTGTCATGAGTCTCCATGAGGGTGAACACCAGACCATGATTTCTGACACAGAGATGCTGTCATTTACAATAAAGTCATTCTGGCTTCAGGATTCGCTCCAGCTGCCAGAACTGGTGATTAGTATCACGTTGAGTTTTTGGGTCAGGTACCAAAGTGCACAGTATCCTACTCATGGTCTCAAATGTCCTTCCCCCGTTCCTCTGTCTGCAGCATCTCACCCGTCCACAAAACACCCACAAAGGCAGGAAAAAAATCCTTCAGGCCTCCAGCATTTTAATTCCCATTAATTTATAGCAAAACTGTTAATGTCACTCAAACATGAAAATGAATGGTATCTGCTTATCATATCGTACACAGTACTCCCACAAAAAGGGTATATTTTTGATGAGTATTCCAGTGGCGAGGAAGTCCATGTGAGCATAACTAAGAGTCACTCTGACCTCCAATTCCTTGTGCCTGCCAGCAAGCACACACAACTGGACATTTACTCCAGGGTCAAAGGTTAAGTCTATAACTAATGCTGCTTAAGATGGTGTAAAGAGGCTTCACCTCATTTCCATCCATCCACAACCTCACCTGCAGAGGATTATTCTCTATGTGGGCCTGTCAGAACAACATGGGGCCCAGTGTGACTGGTTTGCTCATTACCTGGGGTTATCCGGGTGACTTTGCTCTGGCTCTGTTACAGGGAACAGGATGAGGAACACCATGAAAAGGATACTAGTCCATTTACCTCTGTGTGTAGCACAGTGGGGGCCTCACAGTGGGGTTTACTTTTCTGTATGGGGAGTGTTTGCACTCTTCATTTGCCTGGTTTACACATCTTAACCTGTCCACATGTTTTGTTTTAGGTGGATACATAGAGGGCACACGCACAGACACAAGCACACGGCATCAGCATTAAAAAAGTAACTGCAATGCAGGCTGAGACTCGGGAGAAGTCCAAAAAATATTATCTAAATAGCACACGTCTCACTATACTTTCTCTTTTTCAAAGCATAAATTCTCAGAAACTCGTAACTTTAGGGGGACTTTTTTCACTGTTCTAACATATGAGCGAACACTAGAGGGTGCCAAAGCACAGCAATCGCCTGTAACATTGAAGATCGGATTAATTAAGAAGGCGGAGTGATCGTGGAAATGATGGATACAATTAAATTATGAGTTAAATTTATATGCTTTCAATATATTAAATGTAACAATGATTAACAGCTACATACAGCTGTCAGGGTTCCTGACTACAAAAAATTAACATTTATAATTCTCCCCACTACATACGCATTGTACTTTGAAAATCAGAATCTGAAATCTTTGAAGAACTACCTTGAGTGCAGATTTTTACACTGCTTGAATGGAAGAGCATCAGAAATTATTATACAAACAACACACACAAACAATTGACTCTTACAGCCATTCTTTCTTAATCATGCCTGGTGTTTTGTAGTAAATCCCTTTGAACGAGGTATTAGGATAGAAAAAACGAAATGTAAACAAGAGCAGAGAGAACATAAATCTCAGCAATGCAAAAGCCATTGTGTGCAGAAGCCATTGTTTGCAGTGTGTGGCTTAAGAGTTTCGTCACACTGCCCTCAGGCACCAAGACTGTGAATGTGTCTCTCAGTAGGAGCTTGAGGGTCACTGTAGTCTGGACTTCCACGATTCTTCTACTGATTCTATTATTGTACATTAATACTCCATGGAGGTAGTAGCATGAGGCAGCTGGGGAATAACCATTCTTTAGATGTAGAAGTATGGTGAATAGGAGGATGCAAAAATGGAGAGGGTGCATAAAATGCTCCAGGACGGAACGGCAACGTTCATGAGCTTCGTGAAGAGAATATGATGGTGTGTAATCACACCCTTGCCTCAGGATTTGGCTGAATTGCAATCATTGAAGGACTAACGATTAATTTACAAAGTAGATCTACAGTAAATTAGCGGGAGGACACTTCAAACTGGATTTAAGGAAGCACTTCTTTACGCAGCGTGTAGTTAGAGTATGGAATAG
>JABFEA020000017.1:12557703-12581049 GCA_019775915.2 Cyphomyrus plagiostoma | reverse complement strand
CCCCCCCCCCCCCCCCCGATCTGATCATGGTCAGGACTTCTCCTTATCCCGGCCTAAAGATGTTCAAGGACAGTCAATCTCCGCGGTAGCAGAGGATGGTTTCAGTGTTATGACTTTGTTAGTTGTCTGCGGCCTTGGAGGCCTTCTGTAAGTTATCTGCATATTTCACTTTGTGTTAGTTATATTCTTCTAAGTGCAAGTATTAGTAATATCCTTTATAAGATCTGTTCCCACAGTTCTCTAACTACAGGTCTTAACTGACATGTATTTTTTCTATTCTTACAGGCAGCTTCTCAGTCACTTTGCCCCAACAGCCAATACTGGCCCCTGTTGGCAGCTCGGCTACTTTGCCCTGCTCGATATCCCCTACAGGTAGTGCTGAGGATTTTGAAGTTCGCTGGTACCGACCCAGCGACTTCACAAAACCAGTGCTGCTCTACCGAGACAAACAGGTCCAAAATAATGATCAGGACTCGCGGTACAGTGGCCGGGTTTCTCTTGTGTTGGGGGGCCTACAGGAGGGTGTTATGTCCCTGCATCTGATGAATGTGACAGTAGAAGACATGGACACCTACCATTGCTATGTCAGCAGTAATGTGCATTATGACAGTGGGGCCATCTCGCTCATCGTGTCTGGTGAGTTCCTTAGGGGTGTTTTGTGCTGGTGCAGTGTTAACTAGTGTCCTTTTTGTGACAGAAAAAAAAATGTTTCTGTCTCTGTCCCACATCAGCACTGGGTGACCCTCCAGTGATGTCAGTGAGCCCAGTAAATGGCAATGACTGGAATGTTAGCTGTGCGTCCGACGGTTGGCACCCACAACCGGACCTGCGGTGGTCAGACTCTGGGGCATCCATCCTTCAGCACAACCATCTACTGGTTAAAAAGGACAACCATGGGATGGTGTCTGTCCAGAGTTGGATCCTAGTATCGCCTCCTTTCTCTGGTCTCCTGTCCTGCACCATCTCCCTCCAGGGTGGTGATGGCCAAGAAGGAAGGATAGCACTGAGAGATACTGTGCTTCAGTCTGGTAAGTAGAAAACAAAAGCGACTGTGGAAAAAATGGTGGATGGATGTTTAATGTCACAATGATTCATTATGTTTCAATAATTGTGCAAGACATAAGCCATGATGCTAATGCGTCACATAGCCAGCTGTCATATACTAAGGGCAGTGGAAACCTACCTGAATGCAGATTTATAATTTGTCTATTTACTGATTTTATTATTGTTTTTTTTTTTAAATCTGTCCATTTATTTTCCAGTCACCATTCAGTACATGTCTGTGAGGGGATGGTGGAGTCTGAATCTGTCCCAGGTAGCTTAGGCCAGAAGCAGGGGAATGGCATGCCAGGGAACACACACGCACACACTCTGGAGTATCCCTGACTGCGTGCCTTTGGACTGTGGTAGGATATCAGAGTACCAGTAGTGCATAATATGGAGATGACCTATAAACTCCAGGCATGCAGAGCCAGTGAGGCAACAGTGTTACTCATTGAGTCAAGATGCCAGTCACTGTTTTTATCCAGCATAAATAATAAATGGGTATTTTAGTCACGAAGGAATCTGCTTTTCTTTTTTACCTTTTCCTCAATTAATGTCCAAGCCATCAAAACACCTTAGTCTGGGATCTATGTGCACATGGAATAATTTTTTTTTTTCTTGCTTTGAAAAGCACAATTTCTTCATTGGGAGCTCATAGACTTTCACACATAATGGTCTGTATCCTCAATCCTCAATTAACGGTGCACTCATACTCTGTTTTGCAGTGGCAGGGCCTTGGAAACCAGCCTTCATCGTTACAGTTTTAGTTTTTCTCCTATCAATCATCGCTGTTGTCCTGTGGTTCATCAAGTATAGGAAAAGAGGTCAGTTTTTATTTCTGTCGGCCTTTTTGACTCTTTTGCTGGCACCGATGAAGTCTGTTGTGGTGAAGTTAAGTCAGAAGATGAGTTTCTCAGTTTACTGGTCCATCTACATCTCAGTCCTCATGGTCATGAGTTGTAGGTTAGGACGGTAAGAAAAAGGTTGCAAGTACAAACATATAAAATGTGTTTTTTATAGGCCTGTCACGATAATTATGTTATCGTATCACATGATATATGGACATAACCGCGATAATTTTTACCGACCTCGGCACTAGCAAATTGTGTTTGCGTAAGAATGATTGTCCCTGACATTCTAGCCAGTCGCGCTGCTGCTGCTCTCTCGTCTGCTCTGTGTCGCAAGTGCGGCTCAAGGCTGATTCTTTCTTCACGTGAAAGCATGCGTGTGGCGTGCCCGGCAGTCCGCAGTCCTGAATGTTCATATTTCTGGTGCCGACACCCCAGACAAACCTGCTCTTTAAAAGTCACATTTATGATGTGTGGTATGGTTGTTGTAAAAATAAATAAGAATTTATTAAAGTTAACCATGCAGTATGTGTTGAGAATAGGCAAGGCAGGCTTATAATTATTAACTACAAAACTACAACTGATCGGCAACTATGAATATTAGTTCCGAAACCAACTACGATAAAAACAAAAGTAAAAAACGGGTGTAAATTACGGGGGGGTGGGGGGTTGTTACCCCCCCAATAATCATGTTTCCCCTTAAATGGGTAGAGACCTCAATCCCCCCCAATATTCAGACCAAAGTTATGTCCTTGTGTCAAATCCTTCCCATTACCAATTTAAATACTATTTAGCTACCATAATGATTTTTCTTTGGGTCTCTCAAGCAATGAACTTGAACCATAGAAATAGCAAACAACATTTTGTAGTAGCCAGCAAAGTCCTTTCTACCTTTCTACCTTGTCTCCCTACAAATAAATTTACTAAAATCTTAAGCAAAATGTATGACAACTAAACAGATTTACAAACACACCTAAAACAAAACCATATTTCAAATGAAAAAAAAAACAATAACATAGACGCAAAGATATACAGAGGTATATGACGTTGCAGTACAAGCGTATTTTATTTTGGCTTGTAGCCATCTGGGATTCTCTATAATCATGTAGGGAGGAATCATATAAATGTGGGTATTTCCAGACCTTCTCAGGCTGTGTTTGAAGTGTCCACTTACCCACTATATAGTGAGGCAGTGAGTGGATGAACAGACGGAGGGATGGACGGATATTTTGAACACGTCCTCAGTGAACCATTCTTCACATCTGACTTCTTGTTACTTTTCTCCTCACCAATGAACAGTCAAGGTTCATTCACATTACTGAGCAGCAGAGTTGGGTAATTTGCAGTGCAGACAAGGATTTTGTTTCAACCAACCAGTTCAGCATGAAGAGTCAGAGTCGCAGAGTATTCAACTGGTTGATTGACACAAAATCTTGGTCTGGACTTTTACCCTCAGGACCTGAATTACCCAACTCTGCTGAGCAGAGCCTCCGCAGACCTGCTTTGAAAGCATGTCACCAGAAAAGGAACGATTGAGTCTCTATACGCCTGTGCTAAATGTTTTATATAATGCAATTTTTGAGCTTGAGAGTCCACTTTGTTTTTTTTGGTTATGTGGTTATTTATGTTTTCTATATTATCATTATATCTGTGGCATAAAATCATCTTAAAATAACAATATTATCGTTTATCGCAGTTTTTTTCTGGGACAGTATATTGTCCAACATAAATAGTTATCATGGCAGGCCTAGGTCTCACCACATAGACTTGCAGAGTGAAGAGTTTGGAGTCACTTCTGCGCAAGTGCACAACATGCTGAAGGGTTTATATCTCCCAGCTGGCCTGGGGAAGTTTAGGGATCTTCCAGAATGAGCTGGCGTCTGTGACCATGGAAGAAAGCATCTGGTCTGACCAGCTCAGCATGCTGCAGTCCTCACCAGGGGACTGATGATGATTCCTGCCAGATCTAATAATTACATGAATGGAATTTTCGATGTTCCTAAGATGGTGTGCTTTTAAATGTGTTTAGTGGTTATTTATATCAGAGATTTCAATATTTCATTTTATTTACCAGCTTATCTGTATTTCCTGAAATTGTTTTTGTGTTTTTTTTCCCTTATGTGCAGCGACTCTGAAAACAATAAAAGGTAACGTTTATTTCATTTTGTTGTTGCTTTGAAATGTTGAGTATATTATCACTATCAGTGTTGCCATTGAGAGAATGTGAGATTGACAGGCGTATCAGTTCAGTTACTAAGATTTTGTTCCTGCTGTGGAGGTCTCTAGTGGTAAAGTAGGAGATAAGTTGTACGCAGTTGTACTCACAGTTTTCTGGTCAATATATATCTCAGTCGTCACCTATGGTCCTGAGCTGTGAGTAATGACTGAAAGAATGAGGCTAAAGATACTAGTGGCCGAAATGAAGTTTTGATGCTAGACTCGCTTTCCTGATCTGGCCACATCAACTGGCAGCACCCCCTGGGAAAACCCAGAATATACTCGAGGGATTATATCTCCCTGCTGGCTTTGGGGCATCCAGGGATCCCCCAGAATGGGCTGGAGTCTTTGGCCATTGGAATAGATGCCTGGTATGACTTGCTTAGCATGCTGTCATGGCGACCGTCACCAGAAGCAATGGTGGGACAATGATGGAGATGCTAAATGATGAATTAGCAATGAAGACCTAAAAGTCTGCATGAATGAACCTGTCAGTGGTTTTATGACCTAATCTTTAAGTTGTTGTGAAACCTGTGAGTTTCATGGTTGATATTGATTTGAATTCATGATAATGTTTTATCAGATGAAATATTTCCAAAAAATATGCCAAAATTCATTGGCGCATGTCATATAGAATGTTTTTTTTTTTCCATTATACAGAACTGTAAAATGTTCATGATAAACATTAAGCTACTATACCTGTTTATCCAGCAGGGTGACTTTACATGCATTTACTTGAAATCCCTCTGCTTGCTAATCATTAACTGCCTATAGTTATCTAGACATTATACAACTGCTTGTAATTTTAAAGACTTTTTGAAAAATCTTTGGACTGGGAAATGAGTTTTTTTTTTCTACAAGTGAAATTTATGAATAATAAATTTCAGTTTTAGGGAATAAATAGGTTTGTAAACAGGAATATACTGTTAAGGAACGAATGCAGTGCTGGAGCCTGCAGTCTCATGGGCATTCAGAATTTTCCCTAACATCATGCAAAAGAATTTAGCAACTGAACTGATTCCAGTTTTGCATAGAATTCTAAGCCACTTCTTTGTCCCCTGTGGCACGATTACAGCAAAAAATAATAACCGATACTTTTAATAAACATAGTAAGAATGTCTAAGTGTTTCTGTCAATATCTGTGGATAAAGCTTATTTGTTTGTCATTTATTTGTCTTTAATAATAAAAATTCCAGACCCAGATCGTATGGAATCGCCAAAAGGTAACGTTCATGTCATTTTGTGGTTGCTCTAATATATTGAGTATGTTGAAATGCACGTTCTTGGTGTGGCCATTAAGATAACGTGAGATTGACAGGAGGGTGAGTTGGGTCACTACAGTTTTGCTGCAAGGAGCCCTGTAGGGCTAAGGCAGGAATAATGTAGGATGAGACCCACAGTCAATGTATGTCTTAGTCCTCGCCTATGGTCATGAGCTGTAGGTAATGACCAGAAGAACAAGGCTGCAAATACAAGCTGCCAAAATAAGGATCCTCTACTCAGATGCTATACTCTGTGACAATGTAAGGAGATCAGAGATCTCGAGGGACCTCGAAATATAGCCGTTGCTCCTTCGCATTGCGAGGTGTCACCTGATGCTTCACCATGTACCCACCGTGACTGTCACCAGGAGAAGCTATGGGAAAATGGTTTTGAGGAGGGGATGATGATGATGGTGCTGTAGATGGATGATGGTAATGAGGATGATTTCTGCAAGATCTAAAACTTTAGATGAATGTCATTGAGAGAATGTGAGACTGATAGGAGGACTTTCTGCCACTACCTGCCAGTGAGGAGCTTGGTGGTAGTAAAACAGGTGTTAAGTTTACTACTCAGTCTTCACCTATGGTCACGTGGGTAATGACCAAAAGAAGGTTGCAAGAAGAAGCACCCGAAATGTAGTTTCCCTGCAGGGTTGCTGGGCTCACTCTGCGCGACAGAATGAGGAATTCAAAGATCCTGAAGGACCTCAAAATGTTGTCGCTGCTCCTCTGTACTGTCAAGGGTCAGCTGAGGTAGTTTGGGTATCTTATAGGGATGCCTCCCTTATGGCTCCCAAGTAGAGGTGTAAAGATACAATGAGGCATCATGATGAATTGATTATTAATGGGGCAATTTACCCTAAAACTGAAAAAAGATGATGTTTTAGAGGGGGTTTAGTGGTATCTATCTATCTACGCTGTTCTGGTTGATGTCTAGTTTTGGAGATATTGGCCGTAGAAATGTCAGTCTTCTCTGGAATGTAATGGGAGTGAATGGCATGCTTTCTGTGGTGGGAGAAGCACTAAAAATTTCCTTCTACCAAACTCCACGCACCAGTCATATCACTGCGCACAATGAAATCACCAGGGTGCTCATGCTCGTATCTCTTGTGTGATACAATTGGATAGATACCAGTAAGTCCCCTGTAAAGTTTTAGGGTGAACTGCCCCTTTAAGGTGGTAAGTCAGTGCATCAGCCTGTAAATGCACATGCTGTACATAGGAACACAGTGCCGGCACATGAATTTCTAAGATGTAAAATGGCAGGATGAGGCCCCTTAATATTCATAAAAGAAGCTGCTTCACGATCTTCAAGCTGTGACACTTTTGGGAAACTCACCCCTCTTTTGTAGCCCAGAACGCTCTCTCTAATGGTCAAGGTGATCTTTGCACTACAATGCTTTTGAGAATCATCGCTGTTTTGTAGCACAAAAAAAAAAAACTTTTTGCAAGTTACAGCAGCAATGGTCGAGGCCTGACCACATTTCACTGGGCAGACCCAAGACCTGCTGGAGGGATAATATCTGGTAGCTGGCTTGGGGACATTTAGAGATCCCCAGAATGGGCTGCGGTCTGATCCGTAGGAAAACAAGGTCTGATCTGAGCAGCTCAGCATGCTTCCACTGCAACCCTCACCAGGAGAAGCCATGGAAAATTGGTTATGGTGATGAGTTAAGTTGCCATGAAACACTGCTTTAATACATGTTACAGATTTGAATTCATCATGCTGTTTTTTTTCCAGAAATTATATTCCCAAACAATTGTCTGTGATGTCACAATTCATTCAAGTCTCTCACATTCAATAAAAGTTGTTTTTTTTTGTCTCCATGATAGAAACAGCACCACTTCTTGGTAAGACAGAGCTACCATTCCTCTTTAACCAGTATGGCTGCTTTGCACACATTTACTTGAAGCCCCTTTGCTTAAAAATCATTAACTTCCTGTGGTTATATAGCCTTCATGCAGCTATTTGTGATTTCAAAGTTGATTTGAAAAGATTACACTTTGATTTTAATTGTGTGAGGTAGTATTCAACATCCAGTTTCATTTCTGAGTGATGGCTTCAGGTATACAAACAATTTGGTTCAATAGTAGTCTGAATCTGGGATGAAGCTTTCTATCCTCTCTCATTTTATTCCCCTTCATATAACTTATTGAAATCTATTGAATTATACTTTTTTGTTTTGTATATGACACAATGATGCATAGAAATGTATTATAAATGTCATATTGATATAATAGTAAATAGAGTTAGTGAATACAGAATAGTGTTTCCAATTTTTGAATTTTTTTTACCAATTAATGAATTTTTATCTGGACCAATTAGGTCTGTTTCATTGTACAACTTCAAGAAGGAATGTACAGTTTGAACCTGCGGTCTGGTGGGTTCATAACTTTATGCGCAAGCCTAAAATGGATGCCGGTTTTATATAGACCTCGGAACTAATTCTTCCCTACTGTAGGAGGCCTGGGTCAAGAATATAATAGCCAATACTTTTAATGGAAATTATGAGACTGAATGTTTCTGAGAATATCGGTGGACATGGGTTATTTGTATTTTATTTGTTTTTAATTGTGATTTTATTTTCTTTTTTTTGCGCAGCACCAGAGGATATGAAATCAGTAGAAGGTAACATTGTTTTAATTTTGTGGCTGAAATGTACTGTACTGAAATGCACACTTAGTGCTGTCATTATTATTATTATTTATTCAATAATATAATAATAACAACAACT
The DNA here is from genome assembly GCA_019775915.2 of Cyphomyrus plagiostoma. Taxonomy (NCBI): domain Eukaryota; kingdom Metazoa; phylum Chordata; class Actinopteri; order Osteoglossiformes; family Mormyridae; genus Cyphomyrus; species Cyphomyrus plagiostoma. Next base: position 12,572,943 of record JABFEA020000017.1, on the reverse strand, counting down.
TGAGATTGACAGGAGGATCAGTTTGGTGACTATAATTTGGCTGAGGGGCTCCATGGTGCTAAATCAGGAGCAGCGCCAGTCAACCCATTAGGCACCATAGGCAGCTGGCTAGGGCGCCATCTTCTGGTGGCGCATCGACTTAGCGAGCCGATTTAGCTCTGCAGATGAATGCATGCTGTGATGAGGCACCACTGGAAATGGTGTGGCTGGTCAAACTGGCCTAGCCAGCAGCTCTGACCAGCACCTGCTGATGTGAAGTTGCATTAAAGCAGCATTTCATGGCTGTGACAGAGATCTGAACTCCTCATACTGTTTCATCAGAAAAATATTTCCTAAAAGATGTCATTTTCTAATTCATATTATGGCACAATATATTCAAGTTATTCATGATGTAGAATTGTAGCTTTGATTAAACTACCGCCCTTGTTAATCCAGCATGGTCACTTTGAGCACATTGACTCTGCTTGACAATCATTGTACTGTCTGTAGTTGTATAGCCCAGTAGCATACAACTACATGTGATTCTTTTGGAAATAATAAAAAAAAACATTTTGATTTAAATTCTGTGAGGCATCAATATTTCAAAGTTACTAAAACTGGGCAATACACTCATACCCAATTAAAAAAAAAATGTATCACACCATTTCATCAGAAATGACTGACTATTAGAATATGATTGGACATCTTGGTGGGTACTCAGAATTTGCCTGTAGATCAGTGCGCAGAAGAGTAAAACGTAGATGTCATTTTAAATTAATTCCTCCCTATTATATTCAACCAGATTCCACAAAACTGTATTCTTTTACATATACTTGTGCACACACGTTAGACAGCTGTATCTTTATTTGCTACAGGCATAACTGTATTCCCAGTATGAATACCTTAACCCCAAACAAGCCCTAACCTTAATCATAAGTAAATCCTAAATCAAAACATTTTGAGTTTTTTGATTGCAGTAACTGAAAGAATCCATAACATCAAAATAACAGGTTTTTATTACATTGTGGGGACATTTCCTCCCCACAACGTAATACATACGTGACCCGCACACGCTTGCTAATTTAACAGCATGTTTGACGCTGTCCCTAAGCATGACAACGTCCGAGACAAACTGAAACTGATTGGTCCCGTAGGAGTTGGCGTCTCACATTGCATCACAGTTCTGTGCCCACATTTTAGAGGGGTGCAAGCAAGCCGATTTCACTTTGTCTCAGACTGTACATGCCATGCACAAGTTAAATAAGCTGCTTGCTAAATTGGCACCTCTTTGAAGTTAGCGTCCTGCTTATGGGATTGACCGGCGCTGATGAAATGGATGGACAGCTTGAGCCTGCAAGACATTCAGAATTTTCCTCTATAATATAATATGCAAAAGTAAAAGTAAAATACAGGTGCTAATGTTACATAGAATTCTAAACCAATTCTCCCCACCGTAGGTGACCTGATTCCAGAAAACGGTAATTAACTAATTAACTATACACATATATATAATGAAATTATGGTCATGTATTTATATTTCTGAGAATATTTAAATATATATTTCTTGTTCATTAATTTGTTGGTAATTGTGATTTTATTTTATTTTTTTACTTTTGTGCAGATTTGGAGATGATGAAATCAGCAGAAGGTAACTTTCCATTCCCTTTTGTGGTTGATCTGAAGTACTGGGTATATTGATGCATTCAGTTAGTATTGTTGATTTTTGCCATGATGCGTCTTCATCCTGGTTAGTGGACATCACCCTGGATGAAGCTACAGCTCGTGGTGCTCTGAAGATTCTTAGAAAGAAGATAGTCCGAGATGCCATTGCAGAAGAGAATGCCGGGGACAGCTCCAAGTTCACTCATCCCACTTATGTCCTTGGAAAGGAATCCATAAATGCTGGTCAGTCCTACTGGGAAGTACATTTAGGGGGTGAAAATGTATCCTCGAAAAGGTCATGGTGTGTGGGCTTGGCCGCAGCAGCAGCAAACCATCATTCTGATAGGCCACTCAGTTCTAGAGATGGCTTCTGGGTCCTCTCCTTAAAGGAAGGGAGGCTCTATGTCAGTACTGACCCTGTTGTTGAACTTCCTGTGCGACAGAGGCCTCAGATACTGGGGGTGTTTTTAGATTATGATAAAGGTCGGCTGTCATTCATTAACGTTACTGAGAAAAAATATATATTAACCATTTCACCCAAATTCAGTGGGGTGGTTTATCCTCTGTTTGATCCAAGAAAAGGCGACCAGGCCCCTATGAAGATCCTAAGCAAAGATTGAATTTGAGAATCCCCAAAGTACTTTGGAGATGTGACAGTACAAACCTTTTTTTCCACGAAATGCTAATGTTGTGACTGCATATCTCCCTGATGGGCCAAGTAATGCTAAAATCACATATGGTACCATACACCTGCAGAGGGTTAATCTCTGTTTCCCAAATAGACAATAATCATACAAAGTGTAGTTTGTTTTCATATGTCAAGCAAAAAAGCTGTAAAATGGACAACTGGAGCAAACAGTTTTGATATCTACTTTATCTTTTGATCTATGTTCCGAACAGCCATTCATAACTAGAAATGTTTGTTGTAAATGTATGAAATAAATAACTAGAAAAGTCGTTATCCAACATCATTTTAAGGGTATACGCAAGTACTAAGAACTAGGATGCTGGGAGTACGCACGCTACGCTGCTGCACGGCGAGAGTAGTGGCCAGAAGTCATACTAGGCGCAATTGGCACGCAGGAAAAAAAAATGTTGTGGACAGGAAACGGGAACCCAATGAACACCATTTGGACTTACAGTCCTCTTCGTTTGTATGTTTGAAAGTTTGCAAGTTGAAAATTCGTAAGTAGAGGAGCGTCTGTACATACATGAATTTACACACATGTGAAACTGCATGAATACAGGCTCCATGTGCCTTTTAGGTATCGTAGGGTGGGTCAGTCTAATGTCTGTCCTACTGCTGTTTTGCATAAGATGACACAACCTTATTTTATATCCTTTCTAAGCAACTTACTCGTCTGGTCTCCCTTTCTAATTTGTTCTAGTATATAAGTATTCTCCTTTCAATAATTTAATTATGCATTATGTATACCTGTTTTAGTTATGTAAATATGGTTGCTGGTTTTATCATTTCTGTGTAATATTATAGGTTATCAAAAGGAAGATCATTTGTTCCAGTACTTTGTAATTAGCATTGCAGGTTTTTTTTTATTAAACAATATTTGATGAAAGAAAAATGTTTTGGGGCCTTTATATACTACCATCTAATGCACAAAACTGCTGCAATTCTATGAAGCTTTACCAAACTGTCCTCCATTGTGGCAAGAATGCATCCCATGGAAGCCCGGGCCAGGACAGAAGGTATGGTACACCCTGGGCAAGATACCACTCCAATCACAAGACTCACATTTATGCGAAAGGCAATTCAGAGACCCCAAACCCCAAAAGTACCAACCAGACCAAGAGATGGGACTGAATCCACAACCATTTATAAAAAAGGGGGTTTGAGGCTCCAGAGCAATGTAACCTGAAAACTTCAACAGACATTTTTCATTTATTAACCTTCTAAAACCAGGACTTCATATTCTATAATATAGGCACCCTACTACACTAGAGAGTAATTGTTAGGATTGGATTAAAGATTTGCTCTTGCCAGGCTGAATGAAACCAGCGCATAATGCAAAATTAAATTACACTGTGGGTGACAAAAAAACAGTTAGACAGGATCATACAGTACTACAACTGGGTTTGAGCCATTATGTGATCCCCTTTTTACATTGTTAATGTAGAAAACAGTAAGACAGGATCATACAGTACTACAGCTGGGTTTGAGCCATTATGTGATTCCCTTTTTACATATTAATGTAAAAAACAGCATTTACTTCTGGAAACCATATATTTTCATCAGTTGGGTATACACCGTATTTTACCAGAATCAGCTGTATGTGTAAACAGACCGATAAAACAAAGCATCTTGATGCTACCTTATGAGGCCAAAGTGTAACATGACTACACGATCGAGTGTTATCGGAATGTCATGTACATTACCAGCTTGTCCACACCACAAGTTTGTTTTTTGTTTTTTTTTACCACTTTTCCATTTATTTCATAAACTGCAGATTTTATAGTCTTGTTGACTGAACAACTATAATTGAAAATTTATGACAAATAGAAGAGTATGGAAAGAGTATGTAACAGTGCATTAACTGGTTGTGTGGTGATGGCATAGTCAATTCTAGGCTACTATTTTATTTTATATGCACTAGCTAACTGTTTCATCCCATGAACCAGTAGTGTTTAATGCCTTGAATTTTTACTGCTGATATAACTGGTAGAGGAGGTTACTTTGATGAAAGATAGATATATTTTCTTGATAATAAAGGTGCTGAAATGAACATGCTGTAAATTTATTTGTTAGCAAAGAATATTGAGTATATTTTTAGTAAATGTTAAGTAACATGCAAATGTATAAAACTGAAGTGTATGTGTACCAATGTGCAACAATTTCTGCAAATATTGAGTCAACATCTGTTAGCAGCAAGCACAGTGATAAAATAAATCAATATTTATTTTTTGGGGAAAGTTAAATTATAAAATAAGTATCCCATGAAAAATCTTAGGCCAAATGCAGATCAAATTTTAGTCTGATTTATTTCCCATCTTCCATTTCAGTCCTCTTCTTAGATACCATTACCTCAATATGAAAGAGATACCGGAATATGCAACACTAAAATACTGAAGTAATCAGTATTTTAAATATGGTGACTTTAATGTGTCAGACGTGCAGAGTCAATAATGAGTGCTGTTAGGGATTAACACTGAGTTAGGGTGTTTGTTTTTGACGACATATTACTTTGAGGAAAAATACAGACATCATTCTGCTACATATATGCTAAACACAACAGATTTGTTTGGAGTAACAATCAGTACAACAGCCTAAATGGTGCTTTAGCGACGTTTTCACAGAGCATGTAAGTACACCACTGGTATGTTATAATGACATTTTCACAGTGACAGTTATTGATTTACTACAGTATTTGAGTTAGCAGCACATAATTTTTAACGGAAATAATGACCATCTTTTATAAGCGAAAATCGGCATCACAGTGCTTCTGTCCGGCATACCCTGCACTGCTAAGCTCCCTCGCTCTCACAGTTCCACCTCCTCGTCGGCATCCCTCTCCGTGTGCAGCAGATGGAGAGTGCGCGAGGCAGACCCAGTCCAGTAGATCAGCTCCTGAAAAACTCGGTAGGTCCACAGCTTCACTTGGAAACTGCTATCTGCCTCGTCAACCCCAGTGCCGTTAGGTGGCTGAAAAAGCAGAAGCACACTGCAGAAGCACACTGAAATGCGGTACAAAAACACTAACATACACACACAGAAGCCTCTGCACTTCAGTAACAATAACGGCAGATCCCATTGCCTCCGGAGGTCAGACCCCTTTGAAGATGAGGGACTGGATCACTCCGCCCTTCAGAGATATCAAAGTTAGATTAGTTTGTACCTCAGTGAAGCCTGAGTCAGGGTCCTTGACCAGGAACTGTCGCGTGCTCTGCAGCAGGTGTTCCAGCCGTGCGTGCACGTTGTTGCGGACATACTTGTACTCCTCTTCTGCCACGTCCTTGCACCCAGTCTCCTCCTCCAGACTAATCAGCTTCTGCAGATGTTCCAGGCACTGGCCCAGTGCAGAATAGAGGATCCACACACGCTCATCAGTGGAGGGATTGTCACAGGGAAGGGGCACGACCACGACACTGCTGTCTTCCAAGATGTCTTCGGAAGGAAAGCTCTCTCTTTCTTTCTGAAGATGGGGAGAAAAGGGACAGACAGACAACAGATAATGAGCAGAATCTAAAGACAAAGAGGACACAGGAAATGCAGAATACAATAAAAACAATTGACATCTGGCTACCTAAATGCATCTTCTATGTCCCTGTACAAAAATGGATACAGTTATTACTGCAACCGAGAAAATGTGTCACATTAGGCGAGATTAAGTACATTTCAGTTGCTATTAAAATATTTTTACCATCCTATTACATTAATAAAATTGCAGGTTTTTACCACTTGTACATATTTACAAATATTCAGATGTGTGATGTCACAATCTGAATCCCTTTCATGGACTTGCATGAGACAGCAGATTTAAACATTCCTCCAGGTTGAAACAGCGTACATCTGGATTACTTTCTGAGATCAAATCCAATAACTTAATTTTATGAGGAACAACCAACATATATTTGCATCATCACAATACAATTCCCCAAGGAGTTTGGAGGTCTAATCACTCTAAAAATCAAACATCAGGCTTTCCATCTTAGAAGAGCAGGTTTCCGATACAGTGCCACCCCCACCCACTATGTAATACTAACAGTAACCAAAAACTGCATAATCCATTGCCTTTGAGAAAGACATTAATTTGTGCTCTAAATCACTGATAAACATGGAGTAGACTTCTTTTCAAAACTTACATCTCTGACTAGTAATTTTTACTTAGAGCAATTTTATTAATGGTTAAAACATAACTTAAATTTATTATTATAATGATACACACCTTTGTTTCCCAGAAACCAACCATTCAGATGTTTATCTTACTTATTAACAAAAACAACGCCAACGCATCCCAGTGTATGGCACAGCCCGGTACAGAAAACTGACGCAACGATCAACTAAATGATTAATTACCATTCCAAGGTTATTATGTCATTACTGTTAAAAAGAAATTTCCTGGCACACGATATATATTTGTCGAGGTTGATCTTCGTGCAACTGGTTTCAGCAATATACAAAATCTCATTATTAACCTGTGCTACTTTTCAAAATAACCCTCATCTTTTCATAAAAGTCGATCAATGAGCGAGTAACAGCACCACCTATTTCCAGCATGGAAAAATAAACAATTTTTTACAATGGCCAGTCTGGAAACTGGACTGTCCTACACAAATTCCTCATGGTATTGGAGTATTTTCTTTGTCGTTAGCCATTTTTTTAAAGAAAAATAAATAGATCGGAATCATATGCGCAAATTAAAAGAACGTCTGTCTGATTAAAACCACGTGTTTACATACATCGGAACGCCGGGCATATTTTAATTGCCCTGTTTACAAAGGACTGAAGAAAAAAATAATCTCAATAGATTACATATTTTAATAGGATTTTGTACCAGGCCTACACACCCTTAAAGTCGGTACTTCACAATAACATAGGCTGACAACCACTACGCAAGTTAGAATTATTTCTTACTTGCGCTGAACCGCGCTGTCAGAACACGCCAAACTCACATATAGGTCCAGCAGGCGGGTGCAATCCATGTGCAGAAGCCGAGCCAGGTCCACGGCTTTACCGGTGGAAAAGCGCCCTGACCCCGGCCTCCCAGCCTCCCCTTCCCCAGCCATGGAGCGCCGACAATCGGGAAATATAATAAATTAAAGTGCGGACGTGGGAAAGTAATAAAGCGGTAAAGGATATAATCCGCAAGTGAACCCGGCTCTTCTGAACCGCAGTATAAGGCGATTTGTAATATTTTCACTTATTCAGATGCGTTTCCTTTCAATGATTTGGAGGATTTACGGTGTTATTCCGGCCTCGCCTGCCCTCTTTCATTTCACAGAGGGACAGGATCTAACGGGACCCGTAGCTGGAGCGATGGCGTAAAGGGTGAGGGGAGGAACCGCATTTCTACGGCGACCCTGCCCGACTGCCAGTGTAAAAGGGGGCTGTCTTACCACGGCTCCGCACAAGCTTTATATTTACATACACCGCATGTTGATGACAAAGCACTGCAGAAAACATACTAAAATGGGCGTAGAAAGTTTATCTGACTTTACATTTTACAAGCAGACAGCGCATGCAGAATTGAGAGATAACATTTTTTTCTGCTCAGTGAACGTTGCATGATATTGGTGCGAAATATCCTCTCTATTAACTTAAATCGATTATTATTAGTATTATTATTACTATGCAGTGCAAAACTAAAGCAATAAGTGACGCTGCGCCTGTTTGACATGGAGACTGAGGGATTCACATCCTGCAGTTTACATACCTATCTTGTGTTGCACAAATTTCCTCCCGTAGCCCTAAACCATTAGTCTATGTAAAACGGTTTACCTAAACTGCCCACCGTGTGTGCGCATGTGCAGTGATGCACCAGCGTCCTGCCCCGCCTTCTGCATTACTGCCTTTCTGTTACCATACAAACGCTGATCTTACCAATTTGTCGAGATGCACAAGTTCGAGGACAGAAAGGCAACAGGAATGCATACAGTAATCACACTTTTGAGATTTTATTCCATAATGTTTGCTTTCTTTTGCAATGCAGGTCTACAGAAGAGTCAGTGGCCATTGCTACACAGCTCAGTCCAGGGCCATGTGCTAGTAAATCCTTTTAGGCAGTATTCCCCAACCGGTCCATGGTTTTGCTCCCTCCCAGCTCCCTGCCAAACAGTCCACATTTTTACTGGGAGCTGGGAGGGAGCAAAAACATGAACTGTCTCTGGGTCGTACAGGACCGGATTGGGAAACACTGCTTTTAGGACTTTAACATACCTACTTTTGGGTCTCCACAAATGACAGCCACTTTTTTATTTTGCAAATAGCATTCAAAACACAAAATATCTGCCGTAAAACTTTGCACTGTTCTGTGGTGATTTAATAATAAAAAAAAAAGTCTCCCCCTCCACATCTGAACATATAACCACTATGGCTTCAGTAACAAGATGCATAACACACCTCAGAGCTGCGCTGTGCTTTGTTGTGGCCTCCGTACCCACATCAGGCTGTGTGACACAGCCGACGCATGTGAAAACACCGATACGATTATGGGACAGGGGGGCGGTGGGGAACAGCAGATGGTTTGAAAAAAGTCCCAAAATTCAAAACTCAACACCTAAACTGAGTCGTCCTCACATTCAAAACAGAAGCTTGACTGCTAGAACTTTCCTAAATGGCACATGGAGGCAGCAAATTTTAGATTTTGTTTTCAACACACGGGGGAGGAAAGAAAAATAAATAAAAAATGTAACATTAATACTGTATTAATGCTTTAGACATATCATGACCAAGTTAAAAGGAGGACAAATTAAAGGTGTTTTTTTGCATTAGACACCCATACTCTTAAGCTTCATTCTCTCTCACACCTACACGGCAGAAGATGGAGAGAGTTAAATACACCCTAAAATATCCTATGTACAAAAAAGACATGAACTTGTATTCCCTGATATTGTAGTATATTTATCTATCTGCAATGTACTTATCTGTGAAAATACAGCATATTAATTATACAATGTTAAAGCCTTTGCGCCAGAACCATTATCTTATTCTCCCTCCGCAGCTCTACATCAGACCATGGTGCGTGCCATGATGGACCTGTTCTTCCACATTCCCCAGTAAAGCATCTGTGCTCCCTTCCCTTTCCCAGCCCAGACCTCCATCCACCCCCTGCCTCTCCACCTGCCCATGCCTATCCCACACGATCTGCGCGTGATCCACCCTCTCCTGCCTCCCCTGTTGCTCCCACACCACTCCTCCTCCTGCCTCCAGCCCCTCGCCCTCCCACATTACGCTGCCTTGGGCCTCGGACACGAGGGCCTGCTTTATGCCGGAGGCGGCAGTGGTGGTGATGGAGGAGGGGGCTAAGGGGCAGATGGACCCCAGTCCTAGACTCTGAGGCAGGAGTGGAAGCTGTGCTTGTGGGGAGAGAGGGGTAACCGACTGCTGGGCCACCAAGGGCATTGAAGTGGGCACCGGTACAGGAGGAAGTGCCTGGTCAGAATCACCTTCCATAGATACTACCTGCTCTACCCCAGCCCCAGACTCTGTCCCCACTCCAGGCAGCCCCTCCAGCAGGGGTGTCGGGGTGGTGATGAGAGATCCTGCGTTGGCTGCCAGCGCCTCAGCAATCAGAACTTCCGGGTGGCTCTTGGCCTTGTGGGCCACCACACTGTCCTTCTTCTCAAACTTCTTCCCGCAGATGCTACAGGAGAACTGGTAGAAGGCATCGGCGTCGTGCTTCTTCATGTGCCAGTTGAGCGAGGCCTTCTGTCTACAGGTGAAGCCACAGATCTCACACCTGGGATGCGGAAATGAGGAAGGAGGAGTGAAGCCACAGAAAGTCAGACGTTACTCGGCTGCTTCAGGTTGGATTAGGACTCACTGTAGCGGCTTCTCCCCCGTGTGGATCATGCGGTGCACGGCCAGGTTGTGAGAGCTCTTGAAGGCACGGGCACAGTACTCACAGATGTAATCCCTCTGATCTGCAGGAGATAGGATGACAGGAACGCCACAGTGTAATTGATGAAAATGAAATGAAACTTCATTTGCCATTTGCACAAGTACAGCTACATCAGAATGCTTTTCTTCCCATATCTAATTTTGCTCCTTTTTAAGACATATGGTGCTTTTCCACTGGCATGCAGGAACTGAGCCGCACCGAGTCGTATCACAAAGAGACTAGTTGCAGCGTGGTTCCAGTTCCCATTCGCTGCAATTTTCCACTGCAGCCGGATCGGATCATTAAAGGTGTTGCCATGTCTGGGGAGCTACGGCGCCGTAAAGCCGAAGAGATGCTTATTCACTGTTCACATGGTGTACGTCATGATTTACTGTGTGCTAACTTCTGCTAGCACGTCTGTGAGAAGCATCGCGTTATGCTAGCATGAAACGTTAATTAGCATTCGCTTGCGTAAATTTACATTACAAATTCATTCCGTTCAGCTGTTTTATAATACTCTTTTTGAGCAGGTGTTTGGAAATGTAAAAATTCAAGAGTTATTGAGAATGTATAAATACATTGCAATATACAATACGACTAATAATTAACAGAGTCTTTTACCGGGTCAGGTACCCGCAGGTTTTTGCTGAAACGGGAGGATTTTAATGTTCTGGAATTTTACAGGCAGGTATGCCGGTGGGTAATTCATTACACACGGGCAGGTAGCAGGTCAATCAAAACAGTATTGTAGCCTGCAAAAATAACATATAAGCGAAAATATCTACGCATTAAACTATCATGTACAAATTGTCATCATCACAGTGTGTTCAGTATGTCGGGGGTACCTTATGGTGCTTTCGATTATTTCTCTCCAAGTCGGAACTCGGATGAAAACGTCACGAAAAACATCACTTCCCATTGGAAACATGCCTCTTTTATGATGTTGGACAAGATATTGTTGTCCGAGTTGCCCCTGTGACGTAATTTCAACATGGCGGCTTACACACTCAATTCTATTTTATAAATATTTAAAAATGTTTATTTTGTTAAATGTATTAATAGATATAAATGTAACTGCACGTGTTTGATTTAGAGAATACCATATCATGACCATAAACAGTATCCTAGCATGCAATATCAGATTTTTACCAGACCTGTTAGTGTCTTTGTTTTTTTATAGTTTGTTTGACTCTCGAAAAAAGAATATTGCTATGAATGTGCTAAAATATTTTATAAAGCTTTTAATGTGGTTTGACTAGTTTGTGTTTCTTGTTTGTCTATAATATAAAAATAATCTCACTCCAAATCTGCTAAAATATAAAGCAAAACAGACAGCAGCGTGTTCATGGAGGCAGCCATGTTTGTTCCGAGATGTGGTAGTTCGAACGGGAGATTTTCGGACGTTGTGTCACTCAACTCGGAATTTCTGAGTTCCGAGAGAAAAACGAATGCACCATTAGGTAACCGCTTCGACAAACATTAACATACATCCTTGCTGAAGCGTGTCGTCGTGTTCTCTCTTTCACGCTTGTCACAGTTTGGATAGCTTAAATCCATCTGATTTGATTTTGTGTTAAACAGACTTTTTTGTTTCAATTCAAAATTCATGTAGGCCTAGCGCTTGTCACATTGAGAGGTGCATAGAAAAAATAATTGTGTGTAATTTATCACGGGTATGGGCGGTTAACGGGCAGAATGTTAACGGGCCCGGGCGGGTGCAGATTTAACTTTGAAATAATGACAGGTGCACGGGCGGGTGCAGGTCTCCAAAAGTGGACCCATGCAGGACTCTGACAATGAATATAATAATAATAAAGAATATGCCCTTTTTTCCTTCAGATAAACCAAGTATATCGATGCAGTTCCTTGCATTTCCAACAATCAGATGCAGCTGAGGCAAATCGCTAGGTCCGGTTACACTTTCAGGCCTGCTAATAAGCGGCGTCACGTTGCAGATACGGCTCCGATAGCTTACAATGGAAAACCGCTTCAGTGGCAGGTGGAGAATGAGGACATACCTGTATGGTGCTTTGCATGGCGGAGCAGCTGCTTCTGCAGGCGAAACAGCCTCCCGCAGGACGGGTGGGGACACACGTATTTCTTCTTCAAAAGATGCTGATATTTTATATGGTGCTAAGAGATAGGAAACGGAATGTTCACAGAGCCTTTGTAAAGACTATCACCAGCGAACAAAACGGGAAAAACATGTCTGCCATGCAATGAAGAGCAGATCAGTCATGGTGATTATCAAGATACTCAAGAAACTTCTGGATACTACAAGCCTCTGAATAAACAGAAGACACTGGAATGAGAAACATGGAAAACAGATCTTGAGAAATCCACCCCGAGCAAACATCCACAAATATGGTCATGAAATCCATAAGCAGAACATAGATGGTTTAAGTTGCATATGGTTAGATGGTTTTGGTTGCACTAGTTGCGTGTGTTCTTGTACAGATGATGTACTGTGCGAACATGCTGCAAGTAATAGTTTTTCTATTTTACTAGTAAATCCTAGATATTGTTAAGTGGTTGGTGAAACAGCCACTACTGCCATGGTTACCATGGATTTCTCAACGAACCTGGAGGTAACGGGGGTGAGCCAGAACAGTGCCGCACCCTTCCATCTCACAGCGGACATACTGCACTGGCGGCTTCTTCCTGTGAATGTTTGGAAATAGAAGGTCACACTCAAGCCAACAGACGGAACCCACAAAACTCATCACAGAGTTGTTTCAATAAAGCTTTGAAGTATAAAACCACCACTAAAACTCAGGCAACCCAATGAACAGGCCCACGTACGATTCATTAGGTTTTCTGCCTGTTCTCGTTTCTCTGTTACACTTCATAACTAAAGCATATCGTTAGAAAAACTGCTCTGGTTTACTGAAACAATACTGAAGAGTCAGAGTTTCAATCTGGTCTACCTTCTCTTTGGAAGACGAGGACTTTTGTCATCTTTCCGCCGCCGACCCCGCCTATGATACCGGAGAAGGGATTGCGTAAGGAGAGTGTAGGCCAACATTCAGCTCAGTGGTTATCAGAGCTGATGGGACACAGGTCCACGGTATGGACTTGAGCATTGAGCTGATGCTGGTTATGAAGTACTCCCTCACTTCCGAGGCGGCTCCTCATCTTCTCCAAACTCATTCTCCACCTTCACGCTGACATCATCTCCTTCCTCCATTTTTATCTCCTTATCCTTCTTCTCTTTCTGACGGGGGATTCGCCGACGTGGTTTCTGGGGATCCCTTCGGTAAATGGGGTGCATATGAGTGTGTGTGTGTGTGTGGGGGGGGGGGGAGGCAACAATTAACAAGAATCTCAGATGACTAAACAATTTAACTGAAAATTTATGATTTCCTTTAAACCCTCCACTGTCCAAGTATACTTTAAGGGGACGTCACGCAAAAATATATAATTATAAATGTATTTAATGAAATGATATTACAGTTCAAAGTAATTTACTGTAAGAGAAAAAGAACAAAAAAACTCCTTGATGCCCTTCAATACAGGGCTGCACAATATCACATTGTGCTATACTCACAATGATATGGCACATATACAGTAACCAGCAGGGCCTTAGATGACGGGCAAAACATTTTCTGAACTCCAGCATTTCGGTGCTGTATGGGCGTTTACTTAAGCCCACAATTTGGTAAGAAGATGTGTAGTAAAATGCCTAAAATATCAATGAGATGTATATTGTAACGAGTTCTGTATAAATTCGGTGCATCCTTATGCTTAATGAAGTCATTTAGCGGAGCGCTACGTGCTACTGTTTTGGTATCATGGAAGCGAAAAGTGACACGAAGTGGCACTGAAGAAAGGGACAGCTCAGCAGCCATAGCGTCTTCTGAAAGGGGAGATATCATGGATAAACATGCACATAGTACCAAAAAGCTGGCATCCAGACAAATGTTTTGCCCGTCGTCAAAAGCTCTGGTGATTATTGCACTCTTGCCATACACTTGTGAGTACATCGCCGTGTGATATCCTGGAGCCCTGGTGATTATTGCACACGTGCCAGACACTTGTGAGTACATCGCGGTGTGATATCCTGGAGCCCTGGTGATTATTGCACACGTGCCACACACTTGTGAGTACATCGCGGTGTGATATCCTGGAGCCCTGGTGATTATTGCATACGTGCCATACACATGTGAGTACATCACCATGTGATATCCTGGAGCCCTGGTGATTATTGAACACGTGCCATACACTTGAGAGTACATCGCCATGTGATATCCTGGAGCCCTGGTGATTACTGCATACGTGCCATACACTTGTGAGTACATCGCCGTATGATATCCTGGAGCCTTGGTGATTACTGCATACGTGCCATACACTTGTGAGTACATCGTCGTGTGATATCCTGGAGCCCTGGTGATTATTGAACACGTGCCATACACTTGAGAGTACATCGCCATGTGATATCCTGGAGCCCTGGTGATTACTGCATACGTGCCATACACTTGTGAGTACATCGCCGTATGATATCCTGGAGCCTTGGTGATTACTGCATACGTGCCATACACTTGTGAGTACATTGTCGTGTGATATCCTGGAGCCCTGGTGATTATTGCACACATGCCATACACTTGTGAGTACAGCCGTGTGATATCCTAGAGCCCTGCTTCACTCAAATAAACACACCTTTCATCCTCAGGTTTGTAGTTCAGGTCACTTGGGTCATCTCTAAAAGGAGGATCCTCTTCAGAAATAAGTACATCATCTTCATCATCATCACCACCACCACCACGCTCGTCATCCTCACTAAAATAAATCACAACTGCATGAGGTCACCAAATAGAATCTGATCTCACCTGTACTGTATGAGAATCTGACCTCAACCGTAGTGCATGAGCGTGCGTGATGCAGTTACTCACCTGCCGCCACTCTTGTTCACCACATTGTCTGCTGACTCTGCAGGCAAACACAGCTCATCTGACAAAGGCACTGCAGAAAACACAGGCGACCGGCCAGGCTCTCAGGGGGGGGGGGGGGGGGGGGGGGGGGGGGGGGGGGGGGGGGGGGGGGGGGGGGG